>JACXGJ010011870.1:0-18990 GCA_016801105.1 Esox niger | reverse complement strand
TGTTCTGCTGGGAAACCTTGGGTCTCGCCATTCATGTGGACGTCACATCAACATGTGCCACCTACCTAAGCTTTGTTGCAGACCATGTGCAGCCTTTCATGGCAACAGTTTTCCCAAAAGGCATTGGCCTCTTTCAGCAGGATAATGCTCCCTGCCACAAAGCAAAAATGTTTCAGGAATGGTTTAAAGATTAAAACAACGATTTCAAGGTGTTGACTTGGCCTCCAAATTCCCCAGATCTGTGGGATGTGCTGGACAAACAACTCCGATCCATGGAGGCCCCACCTCGCACCTTACAGGACTTAAAGGATCTGCTGCTAACATCTTGGTGCCAGATACCACAGCAAGCCTCTCCCTCGGTCTGGGGCTCCATGCAAGATCTCATCTTGTGGAGTTGCAATGATCATGAGAACGGTGAAGAAGCAGCCCAGAACTACACGGGAGGATCTTGTCAATGATCAAGGCAGCTGGGACCATAGTCACCAAGAAAACAATGGGTAACACACTACACCGTGCCCACAAGGTCCCCCTGATCAAGAAAGCACATGTACAGGCCCATCTGAAGTTTGCCAATGGACATCTGAATGATTCAGAGGAGAACTGGGTGAAAGTGCCGTGGTCAGATGAGACCAAAATCGGAGCTCTTTGGCATCAACTCAACTCATCGTGTTTGGAGGAGGAGGAATGCTGCCTATGACCCCAAGAACACCATCCCCACTGTCAAACATGGAGGTGGAAACATGCTTTCAGGGGTGTTATTCTGCTAAGGGGACAGGTCAACTTCATAACATCTAAGGGACAATGGATGGAGCCATATACCGTCAAATCTTGTGCGAGAACCTCCTTCCCTAAGCCAGGGCATTGAAAATGGATCATGGATGGGTATTCCAACATGACAATGACAAAACACATGGCCAAGGCAACAAAGGATTGGCTCAAGAAGAAGCACATTAAGGTCCTGGAGTGGCCTAGCCAGTTTCCAGACCTAAATCCCATTGAAAAACTGTGGAGGGAGCTGAAGGTTCGAGTTGCCAAACATCAACCTTGAAACCTTAATGATTTATAGAAGATCAGCAAAGAGGACTGGGACAAAATCCCTCATGAGATGTGGGCAAACCTGGTGCCCAACAATAAGAAACGTTTTACCTCTGTGATTTCCAACAAGGGTTTTGCAACCAAGTAGTAAGTCATGTTTGGCAGAGGGGTTGAATACTTATTTCCCTCATTAAAATGCATAATTTTTTACATGCGTTTTTCTGGATTTGGTTGTTTTTATTCTGTCACTCACTGTTCAAATGAACCTACCATTAAAATGATAGACTGATCATTTCTTTCTCAGTGGGCAAACGTACAAAATCACCAGGGGATCAAATACTTTTTCCCCATCACTGTACAATATGTAAGTATACAAGCTACATTACTTGTACAGGTTTTTATTGTCAGTGACAACGTGTTCTTAATAACTTAATAGCCTGAATAAATAATGGTAATACAATTATTAATAAAACCACAATTTGATGTTTTTTAAAACATTGTGTATCTATCTGTCCTAATTAAGGATGTGCATTGGAACATATTTTACTATTCGAATAGTATGTGTTGTTATTGGAATAGTAATCGGTTAACTGAAATAGGTTAAAAAAAATACTGATACCACATGAGCGCTACTACATATTTCATGTCTTTTTCGCAAAAGAGAGGGTGTTGTTCTCATGCATCGGCTCAATGACCATTCGTGTGACGAAAAAGTGACTGCGTGTATGGAAGAAGCCATGTGGTTGACACGCAAATCTAAAAGACTATATTAACTAAAAGACTATATTAATCAACACACAACTTAGAGATTATTGGATGGAAGAGTCTAGACCTCATTTCGAATCCACAGCTGAACTTAACGTTTTGGGGCAAATCTTTTTTCCGGAGGTAACATTAATTCAGCAAATATATTCTATCTTCCCTTGAATTAGTTGACATTAATACATTTGCTAACAGTAGGCTAAAAAGAATATATTGCATCATGCTGTCTGAATAAGCCCGACCACACTACTACTGCTTTGATTGTGGAATGCAAACAACAAACACCTGTGAAGGGGCGCATGTTATAAAATAACTAATAACGTTACTTTTTTAAAATGTCTTGGTATATCGTCATTGGTATACATTTTGGATTGGAAATGTAAACATATTTAGAAAAATTACATCCAAGTCTATTTCAAACCAAATATACATAGGCTTATACGTAAAAAATTGGGGTTATCCGTGCACATCCCTAGTCCTAATAATGATTCCCAAATGGGAATGTTACAATTGTGTCTGTTTAGACAGCAGGCATTCACTAGCTTGGCAACACCACTTATAACGGTTGTTGTGTGCCTCTGCAGCATGTATCAAAAGGTTGCCATGTCATCAGATAGCAGCTAATAGATTTCTATAACACAAGCCTAGTTAAACAGACCAAGATAAAACCTAAATTTTATGTGTCCACCAAACCAGCCCATGATGTAATTGGTAGATACTCAAAATACCATTTCAGACTGTAATATCTGTCAAAACGTGCTAGGGGACTAGGATAAGTCTGAATTCTATTTTATGGTATTGTTGTTGATCTAAGGCCCTAAGAACTTCTCTGGCCCATGTAGCTAGTTCCTTTATTAATTACAAGCCTGTAATCAGGGCCTGAATTTAACCTGGGACATTTGGGTGTTACAATGATGAAGAACAGAAAAACAGCAGGCTCCGGACCACACAGGGGAAAAGTTGAATATCTCATATCTAAGAAATGCTCCCTCTTATTTCTCTGGTGTCCTGTTGAATCTTAGGGGGACCCTGAGTCCTTGGACCATGACTACCTGGCAGGAAAACACCTAGCTGACCTTGTCCAAACTCACCATCCACAACCCACTGGTTTTCCTTTTCCACCTGGTTTGGCAACTCGTCTGGATTCTCCCCTCCTATATTTATTGAACCGCTGGTCTTCTGAACATGGAAAAATATTGATGTGACTTAAGTAATAAACTTTTATCTCACCTAGCAAAACCATAAGATGACCCCTCATAGTCTGACTACTCTCCAGGTTTAGTCTTGGTTTCAAACCTAATGTTGCTTTGGGCTTTCTAGGCTGGGTATCTGAATAAGTACTTTGTGACAACTAGTTATGTAAGTCCAAAATAACATTTACAATGTATGAATTATGTTTTTATTCAATAGTTTGTTTGCAATACACTGTATTATGTTTATCATTAAGTATTTCATTGTATTCATAATATTTTTTATTATATCTTAATCTTACTTGCTAATGGTTTGTACTGTGCCCTCTGTAATTATTTAGTTTTTTTATTACAAAAGCTTTCAATTTAGTTACTACAAGGTTATGGTATTGATTTGCTGTAAGGGTGCGTCCTTCTCTCAGCCACCTCCTCTAAGACATCCAGCTTGAACCCCTTCCTGATTTTCCGCATCCCCAGACTTGATGTTGAAAACCCAAACACACCACCTCAAAAAGATGGCACAAGCCACCACAGACTGGCAGGACCTACAGTCCCCTCCAAAAGTATTGGAACGGCAAATTCCTTTGTTTGTGTTGGTCACAGAAGACATTTGGGTTTAAGATCAAAAGATGAGTATGAGAGTTCAGAATTTCAGCTTTAATTTCCTGGTATTCACATCTAGATGTGTTCAACAACTAGGACTGTATGCAGCAGTGTATTCCATACGTCAAAGTACAAATGGTGGTCTGCCAGTCAGGGGTCCAGAAGAGGCATCACCAGACTGATGGACCCAATATACAACATGAATCAGTTAAAAGTACCAACTCTGACATATGTATTAATTGTTATTTGGGAAACAAATGTAATGGGGATCACTTAACTTTATTCTTGAGCAAATGTTGTACAGTTTTCAAATTATACTATTAGACTACTTCAAAATGGATATGTTCTGAAAGCTGCTACTATAGAGCCTACAATGAACAAATACAACAAATACGACTGTGAGGTACTCCTCCGATTCACACTTTGGGATGTACTTAATAGCTACCTAAGTGAAGAGAGAAATACACTGTTAATACTCAACATAATTGTGGTTCTGACTCAAGCTACAAACAAACCACACTAAAGATGGTAATTACTTCTTTCCCATCTGTCCTTCGTGTTCCTTCAAAGACGTAGCCACAGCCTCCTTGTCCCAGCATACGGCCCACGCTGTAGAGTGAGGGGAAACACACTGCAACACAAATATCACAGTGGGGGACATAACTCACAATGTTTCAGGCTATTCAAGTTTTGGGAGACTTCTCTGAACCAGAGAACCACAAGAACCAGATCTAGTATAGAACAGCCAATATCAATCAAATACAACCACTCAGTTCTGAGGTTCTATAGGTATTTATGTTTTGACCATTGTCTGCACTCATCTCATTAGAATACTGTAAAACTACAAAAATCTATGATAGGTTATTACCAATATGCCTGACCTCCACGTTGCGGGTAATGCCGGATTTTGGCCTTGCATAGAGAGCACAGGTCAGAACAGCTGGAGTCGGCCTGCTCGCTACTAGCGGATGAGTCAGAGGAGTTTGCTGTGTCCAGTGAACTTCCTGATGGAGTGGACACCTTAATCTTCTTAGAAGACCTGTTGTCTGTATCCAAATCCTGGAAAACTGTCTTCCTTTTCCTTTTGGCCAAGTCAGAATCAGCCACCTGATTGTTAACCTGACTTCCCTGGGGACTGGGTGATTCAGGATCCACAAAAGAAACGCTTTTGGCTTTTAACCGTTTATTTGCAGGTCCCTTTCCTCCATCCCCATCTATTCTGCACCTTCTCTTCATTCTCTGTACATTTTTCTAAAAATAAATTATGTGTTTATGGGGGATGTAACTTATGGGGTTTGTAATTGCTGAGGTATCAAAACAAAAACATTATCTTCTGTCCAGCAGACTCCCAACCATCCAGAATATTGTTTGAAGAAGTAACATTTCGTGAGTGATAGTTAGGCCTGTCACAATTATTACACAATTTCCTGATCGGGGTGATCTGAGCCAGGTCGCTAATGTTTCTGCACAATATATTGACTCGAAAATCATGTTTCCCATCTGAATAAGGGACTTTTACCGCAATGCTGGAAACTTTCCAATCTGAATAAGGGACTTTTACAGCAATGTTGGAAGCTTCCCAACATATTTCATGCAAATGGATGTCCGTTTCCATCAGTTAGGATTTCTAGACAGCGTTTGACAGCTTTGCGGAAGGTTATAGGCGCAGATCTTTTACTGAAACGTATTAATTTCTCAGTATTTTTAAACCTAGTTTAGAACTGCTTTGCAATGCAGAGTTACGTAATTTCATAACATTATTATTTACAAGACAAACGCGTTTGAGTGACCTATTGATCGCATCAAGTATGATCAACAAAAGAAAAACACTCAAGCGTGTTTCAAATGTTTTTACTAATATTGTATACGAATTTTGTAATTCCATTCATATTTTCTGATGCACGGGTAGACATATATGTTGTCCCATTACATATTAACGTTTGAAAATAAAATTAAACATCCATTTTTAACTGAATTCATCAACGGGACATCGAAACAAGTTTTGCTATGTTAGGAAGGCCATATTGGTCGTTCGCGAACGAGTCGGCTCTAAGAGCCGGTTCATGTAGGTCAACGTTGGGAGCCGGATAGCATATCAGAAGAGCCGAATCTATCAAAATATTTCTAAAATTAAGATACGAATAATAAAATAATTTCAATGAATATAGTTAACTAATTCAAAGAACTAATACATTAGTAAATAAAATGGGCCTTAATGTACCCGCACACACATTGGTTCTGTCTGCTTAAACTACCCTAATTCCCCGTTTATAGCCACACCGTAATTAAACCGCACCAATGCAAAACTTAGAGAGAGCCCTGAAAACATCTTTCGTCGTATACATTTTGACGCACATTTTAGCATCACGGACAGAGATCGGAGGTCTATTTATCGTTAATCATTTGTTTAAACGTCACAGAAAATAAAGAAATCCATTGAATAATTTGCTTATTTCTAGTAGGTAATCAAGGGGTATTCAAAACGGCAAAACAAAAGACATTTGGCACAAAATTGGCAAATTTTTTCCATAACCAATTACACACCGTCGAAAATCACGGAGGACAGAACAAGTCCCCTACCAACACACATTTTACTGATCACAGAATGTAATACGATATGCATAAAATGACTCTACAGTGCAAAACCTTTCAATAAGTGCTCCCTAATGTCTAAAGTTGCCTCTCAAAAATGTCTATCCTTTCTATGGGACACCAGGTCACACAGTTCACAGGTCCAAAAGCATTCAAATGATGT
Source organism: Esox niger (assembly GCA_016801105.1). Classification (NCBI taxonomy): domain Eukaryota; kingdom Metazoa; phylum Chordata; class Actinopteri; order Esociformes; family Esocidae; genus Esox; species Esox niger. The sequence goes on along the minus strand of JACXGJ010011870.1, from coordinate 12,645 downwards.
TTTTCCGACTGTATTTGTTTTGAATGGTTAGATTTATTTGTAGTTTATTTACATACATTAAATAGTTATACTTTAAACGCAAATGTTGAATAGCATTATTTTTCATGAACAAATTATGTTTAAATACATTGTGGTTAAGGTAGTGTATGACTTCATTTAATAATTTAATTTAAATTGTTTTAATACCAATCAGTCAAACTATCGCAAACTGTTTCATTTAAAAAAATGCAAAACATGTTTATTAAATAGCCATTTAGGAGCTGAGCTGAACAAGTCAGCTCTGCCCCCAGCGAACCCCAGTGTCTCACCTAGGGACAGCACCGAGACGTCACCAACCATGCCATCATCTCTGCCCCCACCTGTACAGGCCATAGGGGGGTTGATTCCTCCCTGGCAGCAGTGGAGGTCTGTCGGAAGAACAGTGAGGACCTCAACTCAGAACAACGGGAGCAGCTGAGACAACTTTTAACCAAGTTCAAGGGCAGTTTAATGTGCAGTGAACAGGATGTGGGCTGTACTCATCTGGTGCAACATGAGATCAACGCTGGCGATGCTCAACTGGTGAAGATTCAACCCCATCGCATAGCACTGGTGAGACAGGAAGCAGCAGACAGAGCCGTAGAGGAGATGGAGCAGGCCGACTTCATTGAGCCGTCCAACATCCCATGGTCAGCCCCAGTGTCGATGGTACCTAAGAAAGGGGGAAAGCTAAAATTCAGTGACGACTACAGGGGGCTCAACGCAGTGACGTGGAAGGACTCTTGCCCAATTTCCCGTTTGGATGAGTGCCTCTACCTGGTGAGAGGGTCCTCCTGGATTTCATCCCTTGAACTGTTCAGTGGCTACTGGCAGGTACATTTAGCTCCGGAAGTACGGGCCAAAATCATGTTTTCTACTCACCATGGCCACTAGCAGTTCAAGGTGTTGGGTTTTGAACTATGCAAAGCATCGGCCACATTTGAATGCCTCATGGACCGTGTGCTGTTGGATGTCCAACTAGGGTTGCACGATATTGGAATAACTGACATTGCAATATTTAGTTTTTCTGCAATATATACTGCGATATGCAAACAGTGGATGTCTTCAAAAAGAGGTTTGGCTATCAACCTGACAGACTGTATCCTTCATTCTTCCCCAGTCCCATCCTCTACAATTACAATGTATGGAACTTATGAAAACGTTTATATTTCAGAACAGGTTGCTAGGTAATAATATGTAACAGTAATAGTATAGCAATAGCAACAGTAGTCAAATAGAATACGCAATTGTGCGTAACTTACCAAAATGCAGTCTGTGGCCAAAGCACTGCAAACAGGAATTTGTCTTCATGAAACATGCCCTGGCTGAGGCCCACGTCCTCGCAGCCCCTGACCCGTCACAGCCGTTTGTACTCCACACCGATGCCAGCGACATAGGCCTGGGAGCGGTGTTGGCGCAGCCTGGCCCAGAGGGAGAGAAAGTGGTGTCGCACTTCAGCAGGACCTTCATTAAGGTAGAACGGTGCTACTTGTGTGACACGGCGAGCGCTGTTGGCTGAAGTAGCAGCCATGCGGCACTTCAAATACTATCTATGTAGCATACCTTTTATTGTGCGCATCGACCACACTGCTCTCCAGTGGCTGCTGTCCTTTAAGGAACCTGAGGGGCAGATTACGCGTTGGCTGGAGGAGTTGCATTCCTTCAACTTTTGGGCCGGTGCTTGCCAACCCAAAGCAGACACGCTGTCCCGCCGTATCTGTGCAGAAGGAAGCTGCGCCTACTGTGAGAAAAGTGTGGCCAGACAGAGAGCTGTGTGAGGAAGAGGGTGCAGTGGCTGTGGTGAGCCAGCTGGGGCTTCTGGTGTGCAGAGAGACTCATGGTCTACGTCGGCATGTGGAGGGAAAAACAGAAGGAGGATAGGAGCAGTATTATAGTGGGTCCGTGAGGGCCAATGACCATCGACGGAGTAGGTGACACCCCTCTCACAAACAACAAAGTGACTGTGGGCTGGTTTTAACATTTTGAGGCTGACAGAGGGGGTCATACAGAGGGAGACTCCGGAAACAGGAGAGGTCATCTGGTAGGTAGTAGCTCCAAAGGCTTTGCAACAGACGGTGTAATGCCAGTTACATGGGGCACTAGGCTCTGGGCACTTCGGGGCGAGAAAAGGGTTTTACTGGGGTGACATAGACGTGCCGTGGAGGAATATAGCAGACAGTGCGATAGTTGTGCAGCTAGGAAGGGTCCACCAAGGCAGTCTCATGCCCAATTGCAACAGTTCCCGGTTGGGTCACCTTTGGAAAGGGTGGGGGTGGATGTAGTGGGCCCCTTCCCAGTTTTAGACAAGGGAAATAGGTGGGTATTGACTGAAATGGACTATTTTACAAAATGGCCTGAAGCATACGCCCTTCGTGATCAAGAGGCTGAGATGGTCTTTGACGTGCTGCTGGGGGGTTTTGTCGGCCGGTTTGGGGTTCCTGAAGCGATCCACAGCAATCAGGGGAGGAACTTTGAGTCCAGGGTGTTCAGCCAAATGTGCCAGCGACCCGCACCTCCCCTCTATCCACAGAGCGACGGTCTGGTGGAGAGATTCAACCGTGCCTTAGTTCAGCAGCTGGCAAAAGATTGGGCCACTCACCTTCCCCTGGTCCTCATGGCGTTTCGGTCAGCGGTCCAGGACTCCACCGGCCTAGAATATCCCTGGGAGCTACAGGTATGGCTTGAATCGAGGTGGGTGAGCTGGTGTGGCTGCACAATCCGGCAAGGAAGAAGGGGCGATGCCCTAAATTGGCACCCAGTGCCTGGCTAGGTCCCTGTCAGATCTTGAGCGCGTCAAAGAAGTGGTGTTCCGGATCCAAAGGCAACCAAGGGGATAGTGCACACGGACAGACTGGCCCCTTACAGGGGCAGACAGACAATGGAGGGGGGACAAGGGGACAGCAAGAGGGCGGGTTTCCTAAACATTTTGACTTCACACATCCTGATATCTTACTGTAGATATGTAAAACAGCATAACTAAAAAACAGTATAACGCAAATAAGACTACTATACAGTCTATTTAATAATACATAATGCAGAGGCGAACTTACCTAAAATTGCTGGACGTAGTTGTTAAGTTAGAAAGTTATCAAGCTAGCCATCTCCATTTACCAAATACTCTCAACAGCAACATGTAAACTCACGGTAGCAATATGACATGGATTCTAAGTGATTTTGTATTTTTAATGAAACAAGTGGAATGGATTTTGGAAGCTGACAAAATACAACAGAGTATTAATATTAAAAGCCATGGCTTTTCACAGGGATATTGCGGAGAGGAGCAACAAACACCTTTTCTTATTGGCTATCGCCCAAAGCTGACTGGCGAAACTCGTGTAAAAATCGGCATATTATAGAGAGAGGTCTATTTTCCTGTGCCACTCACCAAAGTGTCAGGATTGTGGTCGGGTGGCACGTATATTTGTGGGCTTGGTGGTCAGAATTGTTACAGGAAGATTCGCACCCGGTTTAAATTGAGGGTAGACGTCAACACAGATATATAAATAAGAAGCCGTGGACACGACAACGCCTTACATCTGTTCTTATTTACATATAACACACCCGTAATTTATGCAGGTGTGGCGATAATCCACATATAAATTAACATCTTTCTGCACAAATTATAGCCTAAAGGTGCTAATTAACCATTCGTCATTCTCCTTAAGATAATCAGGAGGGTCACCGAATGCCCGTACGTGGTCATTAAGAACAGATCTGCCATTATTAGGGTTAAAGCTCAACCCACAACCACTGATTCATTTATACTCTCACTAGTAAATTTAAGACCTGTAACCTAATCAAGATGCCAGCCACCAAAATGACCACCACTTCTGATCTTCACATTCACACTATATAGGCATGAGTGACTTAGGAAATGCAAGCCAAGCAAGTTTCCTTGTTAATTCCTTGTCATATTTTAAATTATATTACTGCTCAGAAAAAAAAGGGAACATGTTATCTTCACAGTATAACACAAAATCACTTCAGGGATATATCAATTGATCCAGTCAGGAAGCATAAGTGATTGTGAATAAATGTCGCCTCTTCTGGTGCAAATGAAACAGGTGCAATGGAGAGACAAGAGTAAGACAACCCCCAAAAAGGGAAAGGTTTTGCAAGTGGTGGCAACAGACAATTGCTCTCTCCTTATCCTGACTGATTCTTCTCTAGTTTTGCTAGTGTCCATGTCGCTACTGGTCACATGAGGTGGCCCCTTCAGCCCATTCAGGTTGCACAGGCAATCCAGCATCTCCAGTATGGCATATCCATATGTGTTGTCACAAGGTTTGCTGTGTCTCCCAGTACAGTCTCAACTGCATGGAGGAGATACCAGGAGACAGGCCATTACACGAGGAGAGCTGGACAGGGCCGTAAAAAAGCATCAAACCAGCAGAAGGACAAGTACCTGGAGGAACAGGAGAAGCACAGCCAGAGCCCTACAAAATGACCTCCAGTGCGCTACTGGTGTGCATGTTTCTGACCAAACTGTCAGAAACAGACTCCATGAGGGTGGCATGAGGGCCTGACGTCCTCTAGTAGGACCTTTGCTCACAGCCCAACACCGAACAGCTTTATTGGCATTCGCAAAAGAACACCAGAATTGACACGTTCACCACTGGTGTACTGTTCTCTTTCTTAGATGAGAGCAGGTTCACACTAAGCATGTGACAGATGTGGATAAGTCTGGAGACACCGTGGTGAACATCATGCTGCCTGCAACGTCATCCAGCAGGACCGGTTCTATGGTGGGTCAATAATGGTCTGGGGAGGCATATCCTTGGAGGGTCGCATAGACCGCCACTTGCTAACCAATAATATCCAGACTGCTGTTAGGGACTGGATGAAATCCTCAGGCCCCATTATGTGGGCCCCATTATGTGGGCCCACTGGTGCAGTGGGCCCACATAATGTTCTGCAGGCTTTCTGCATTGACACTGTAGGTGTGATCGAGGCATCATTTCTGATGTCAACCAAATATGTCACACTTGCGCCAGAAGTCATTCATTGTCAACAGAGCCAATGAAAGAGGTACGTGGAACCGAGTTGCACATAGCATGACCAAACGGAACTAGTCAAAAAAGTTAGGATTCATCAAATGTCATATTATTTAGAGAATGTTAAATCTATATTCGGTGAGCAAATTTTGACAACCTGCTAAATAATTCAAGTTGCTACAACACCTTCAAAAACAAATGAATACATAGCTAACATAAACAGTCAGCTAGCTTTTTTGGTGTTGAAGTCCCGGTAGCAATATGCACTTTGGTCATATAGAGCAGGTTCTGCCTAGAAACTGCCAAAATAATATTCTGCCTGCTTCCAAATGTATTGCCCTGCAAAAGCATGTGTGCGTCAAGTACAAAAAAAATACATACAGGCATCCGTCAAAAATTATGTACTCCAAAATCTGACATATTTGGTGAACATAAGTGGGAATAGCAGAGTGCGAATATATACCATGACAATCTGGGGACAACGTTTTCTCCAGGGCTTAGAAGTAACTCCATGCACGTACTTCACTGAACTGAAGTCTTACAATCCTTAAAGTATCTTGCTTGTTTAACATAATTTCTTCAGTCTGTAGATGATGATGATGAAAAAGCCAATCCATTACACCAACTCATCGGACACAAATCACACAACAACTATTGTAGTCAAGGGACACCAACAAAGTATCCTAGCTCAAATCTAGCAAGTCAGACTCACACACACTACAACAGCAGACCATCATTTCTGCTCAAACACAGACCCAAACAATACCAGAACCAAAGACACTATCAACATGCCAGGGAGGTAGTCAGATGTGTTACTACCATACAGCATCTAGGCTGGTGCCTGACTAACATTAGCCACACAATAATCTAAATGTGTAAGTTGTTTCCTTACTTGGACTATTAGACTTTTCAAGGAAAGAAAATAGCTGACAAATGTGGAATTTTTTGGTCACCTATGCCTTGTTTCTGTCGTCAAAGTGGCCTAATGCAAATTTTGATTATTGGCTTATGTTTCAGTCTTCAAAGTAGCCTAATGCAAAAGATTCTATCAAATCAGTCTTATCTTAAAAAATTGACCATAGAGGTTTGGGTTGACTATCCTGGGCTGAAATGCCAAGCCATAGGCATACAGTGAGTCAGAAAATATACAAATGAGAGGAAATGTTTGAGATGACTGAAGTAATGTCAATTTTTGACGACCATAACCAATGGCAATACTCAGGAACACGTTAGCAATTTTATATTGTTACATTTCCGTGCAGTTCAGAATAAATTACTTTTAAACGTGCCAGCTTAACCAAAGGACTCTCTTGAAGGGAGAGTGTATCACCACACATCTTAACAGCACAAAAGCTGTCCAACTTTTGCCTGGAAATTGCTGTACGTAAATGCGTCGTTAGAGCCACCTGTTGTAGATTTTACCTGACTAGAACAGGTAAACCGAAACTATGAAGACATATTCATTCATTCAATTCTTCCTAAATGTTGTCCCCTTTTAGGGAGTTTTTCCTAGACACTGTGCTTCAGCACTGTTGCTGCTAGCTCCTTGGGGTATCCGGATTGATGTAAAATCAATTTGTGACAACTGCTAATGTAAATTAAAACAAGAAACTAGACAAGCCTTGTTCAAACGGCCATAATATAAAGTGCTGCTCTCCCGAGAGTCAAACCCGGGTCGCCCACGCGTAAGAGTGTGTCGTTAACCACAGAGCTGTATTAAACCACATAACTGTACAATTGATAGATGTCAGTATAGCCTATTGTGTCTACCCTGAATAAATAATCTTGCCACTGGCAGTTTCAACAGCTAATAGGCCATTGGTGAATGATATTAATACATTTATACTGACCAACGTTTCTTAAGTTTACCTCCACCACAAACAGCGTCTATGAACTGTATGGCGTTTGCCACTGGCCGTTTCAACAGGGTAGTAGCAAGTAATAGGCTTTACCAGTATTTACTAAATTACTGGAATAGTCACGAATTGAGTAATTGCTAGCGAGTCTGCAAAAGTTCATTTCATGGCATAAGAACTTATTTTTTCTTTCATTCGTGAATGACATTGACACAATAACATCAATAAATGGGACAATAACAACGTTTTTCGTCAAGTGAAAAGACGAAAAAATCGCAATACTGTATGAACGTAATTTTATTGCGGCCCACAAATGAATGTCATTGCTCTCAATATATTACAACTAATGTCATTCACGTGAAAAGCACTGTCTTTAACCACTACGCCACGGCATTATACGATTCAGTAGTTGCTAGAGACAATTGAGCATTGTGTTAAACTGACTACAGTTTCTTATTACATTTACCTCCATCTGTCAGCTCTTAGGGCAGACGGAGACGAAGGCTGTTGATTCATATATTTTAATGAAAAGAGCTGACTGGCGCTCATACGTAGTGAGACAATAACACGCAAAGACAGGGGGAACAGAGGACACATATATACTGGAATGGTAATGACTGGGTGAGGATCAGGTGCGCTAAACAGGACAACAGGTGCGATGGATTGATGATGGGCGGTGGTGTTAGAAGGCCGGTGACATCGAGCGCTGAGGCCGGCCTCCTGCAGGGGGAGGATGAGCTGCAGATGGCGTAGTTGTCACACCGTCATAGCGTCTATGAACTGTATGGCTTTTGCCACAGGCTGTGTTAACATCTTATTAGCCAGTAATAGGCTACCTAGTATCTACAATCTTCCTAGGAATATTCATGACTTGAGCGAGACTGAAGATGAACATTTCCATGCCAGAAAAAGTCGCTATATAATCGTATACAGTTTTTGTTAAGGCTTACTATAACATAACTACGGTATGTAAGGCAAGGGACACTAAGTCAGTTGGTAAAAATTAAGACGGGTGACGTGGGGTTTCTGCGCTGACATTTGTAAAACCTTTTAAAACCTAGCTAGCTAAAAATTCCAGTCGTCAACATGGAAAATGTTAATTATTTTGTCCAAACATAACAGATGGATGACGACTAATGCACTAATGCATGAATTAGAGTGCCAACAAAACTGCCTTGGCTTTTCACCTAGCGATAGAAACTAGTATGACACAGTTAGTAAGAAGATTTCCTCAACTATGCATATAAGAAGGACACAAGTTTACCTGACAAGCAAAGGAAAAACGATCCGGTTCCCGAGAAATACCGTGATATGTCCCAAGTTTTGGCCCACCACTTTTGGAGTTGTGATGCCACCTCTACCTTCAACTGTAATGGAAGGTTTCAGCCAGTGAAGTTTTCTTCTATACCTAATGATTAATACTGCGTAATTCGCTAGGCTTGTGAGGAGATCCGAACACGGGACCTATAGTTTGCAGGTCCGCTTCGCTAAATACTGCGCTATTTAGAGTCAGTCAGTCGTTAAGAGACAATCGAACTTAGACGGCTGGCAAAATTGCCAGACGTCTGGCAAAATACCATTATATGTTTTACATTATACAGATTTAATATACAGTCCCCTCCAAAGGTATTGGAACAGTAATGCAAATTCCTTTGTTTTTGTTGTTCACTGAAGACATTTGGGTTTAAGATCAAAAGATGAGCATGAGACAAGAGTTCAGAATTTCAGCTTTAATTTCCTGATATTCACCTGTCTGCATGACTAGTCTAAGTTTCCATCCTTGGTTTAAACCTATAAAAACTGCATTTCTTGTTAAGGAGGATAAACCAAGATGAAGACCAGAGAGCTGTCTATGGGAGAAAAGCAAGCCATTGTGAAGCTGAGAAAATAAGGAAAATCGACCAGAGCAATTAGATAAACATTGGGTATAGCAAGCACAACAATTTGGAATGTCCTGAAAAAGAAAGAAACTACTGGTGTACTGCGCAACAGATATCCAACAGGTCGGCCAAAGAAAACAACAGTAGTTGATGACAGAAATATCGTGGGAAAAATCCCAAAACATCAGTAAGTGATATCACCAACGACCTCCACAGTGCAAGGGTGAAGGTTTCACAATCCACTTTTCGAAGAAGACTCAGAGAGCAGAAATATAGAAGCCCCACCACAAGATGCAAACCACTTATCAGCAGTAAGAATCGGAAGGCCAGATTGAAATTTGCAAAGTAGACCAAGATGAATCTCTACCAAAGTAATGGAAAGGCCAAAGTGTGGAGAAAGAAACTGCTTATGGTCCGAAGCATACAAGCTCATCTATCAAGCATGGTCATGGCTTGGGCGTGCATGGCTGCTTCTGGAACAGGCTCATTCATATTTATTGATGATGTAACTAATGATGGTAGCAGCAGAATGAATTCAGAAGTGTACAGACATTTTGTCTGCCAATTTACAGAGAAATGCATTGAAACCATTCGGGAGGAGGTTTATCATGCAGCAGGACAATGACCCAAAGCACACTGCCAACAAAACAAAGGACTTCATCAGGGGGAAAATGTGGAAGGTCTTAGACTGATCAGGTCAATTACCTGACCTAAACCCAATATGCATTTCGCCTCCTTATGAGGAGACTGAAGGTAGAAACACCCCGAAACAAACAAGAACTGAAAGAAGCTGCGGTAAAAGCCTGGAATAGCATCACAAATTAAGAACGCAACAGTTTGGTGATGTCGATAGTTCGCAAGCTTGAGGCAGTTATTGCAAGCAAGGGTTATGCCACCAAATATGAAATGTTATTTACTTTAAGATTATTTTTTCCATTACTTTTGCTCACCTAAAAATGCTGTGGTCTAATACAAACGGTGATATTGTCGTTGTTTAACACATCTAGATGTAAATACCAAGAAATGAAAGCTGAAATTCTGAACTCTTGTCTCATACTCATCTTTTGATCTTAAACCCAAATGTCTTCAGTGAACAACAAAAAAAAAGGAATTTGCCTTGCCATTATAATACTTTTGGAGGGGAATGTAGGTGATCAGCAACTAAGTGAGCGATCAAATGTTAGTTGATGCTTTTTGCCTTGGCATTACGCATTGTTTTGCAGGCAATGCAAAGACAGAGTACATTAAATTCTAAATAAGGGTGAAATGTCAAGATTGAGCTGAATACTTTTTTGTTGATAACTTAGAAGAAAAAAAGCCACATTTCCAATATTCTGCCAGTCATTCATTTGGCTAGACAACAAAAACAACTTTAAAGTAATTTTTCTCAGTACTAAACTCTAGCATGTTAAGGTCTTTTGCCTTTTTATGGCACTATTGTAGTCAGCTATATATAGAAAACATTTAATATAAAACCTATGTAAGAAATTCAGATGCTTCATTTATTTTCTTAAATTTAGATTCAACTTTATTGTAATTGAACAGTATGAGTACAGTACAATCAAATGCAATTAGCATCAAACCAGCAGTGCAAATAGAAGAGGGCAATTCTAAAAGTGCAGTGCAGGCAAATTGAAATGTAGGGATAGCAGCATGGAGGTGAAGGGTCTCTGATGATTCCGCATGCCCTGCACAGACACCGCCTGTGCTGGAGGTCCACAATGGTTGAGTGCTGGGCAGCAGGATGATCATGTTATAAAATCAATCAAATTTATTTTATGAAGCCCTTTTTACATCAGAAGTTGTCACAAAGTGCTTTCACAAAACACCCGGCCTTGAACCCCAAGGAGCAAACAACAATTGTGATGAACTTCAGTGGCTAGGAAAAACTCCCTAAGTGGGCCAAATTTAGGAAGAAACCTAGAGAGGAACCAGGCTCCGAGGGGTGACCAGTCCTCTTCTGGCTGTGCCGGGTGAACATATTAAGAGTCCAAAATTGTTGTTCCTTAGTGCAGTCTGTGGAAACACTGAGTTATTTCTTATGGCCAGGTTCTGTATCCTCTCTGTTGACTTCGGTCAAAAAGCGAAGGTAGGTTGTAAAGGGGTAGAATGAAAACCTAAGTCTTCAAGCGTCATCCCTGTTACATTCTCCTCTTCAAGCTCTTTTAACAAAAGAGGAGCAGAACTCTGAGGTATCTAGTGAAGATATTTTCCTATATAGAATTGGAGTTTCCCTTTAGGTTCCACCAAAGTGTTCCTTGAAGAGCTGCTTTGAGATCAAATGTGATGCTATCCCTAATTTATCCCGTTGGAGGTGGGTCTGATTTTCCAAACAAGATGTAAAGTTGCTGGAGATCCTGTAAAAAATGTAAAAAAAGTTAGAAAGTGGAAAATATTGGAATAAGGAGAATCATTTCAAAAAGTTTTGCTTTGATCAGTAAGATAGCATTGCTTCATGACTACCAGTTATGAATGTATATCATTGGCAGAGTACACTTACATCTAACGCTTATTTGACTTTGGGTCAAGTTATGACAAGTCTGACATCCAGCTGTGAGAGAGGATCTGCTCCAGGTTGGGTCTTTTGCGCGGATCTCTAATAAGGCACAAACGGACCAAATTCCTGCATTCTATGAAAAAACAGGAATTTCTTTGTTATGGGAATAGTATGGAGATATCACACTTAAATATAAAACAAAATGCTATCTACAGCTTTTAAATCATTCCTTGAATATGGGGGATCTGGAGAGATTCTGTATGAAGGAACGATCATACCCATATGGATCAATACTGGGAATAAAACTTTTGCATAACAATGCATTTCCTGACATCATTTAGAAATGCATGGCCAACACACTTATAAATGGCACAGAAACTACTTCATTGAAAATCTATATATTTTACATAATGAATTCATAATTTTTGTATGGTATAGAGTAACGACATAAATTAAGGCTGTCAAAGTTAACGAGCTAATACCTGCAAATAATTTACAATACTTAAATGATTACTTCCATTAATTTTTTGTCATTGCCAATAAATTTCAGATGTCCCCTGGTTAATGTTTAACCACCTCATGACATTGCCTTATGCGTTTCATTGAATTTGGGGATAATTTAATAAATGCAAGTACTTGGTTATGCCTACCCATCCACCAGCAAAGCTACTCTTTACATGCCCCCCTCCTGACCCCATTCTAACAACATTTCAGCCTAATCATGAAAGGACAATACCTTGAAAACCATAGGTGTGATTGAGTGTTAGATCAAATACTGAAGTTCTCCAGATAAGAGGGGCTCATATGTGTTTTGTACATTAGCCAAACATAGCAGTTATTGTACTTGGGATCTTAATCAAGAACAATGGTATGAGATGATATAACTATGGGATCATAGACCAGCCACCTTCGGCTTGGATTTACATTGGCTACATATAGATGCTGACAGTTATTCTGGTAAGTTAGGGGCCGACTTTTAAGGGCTGTGACAATATGAATTTATTAAATTCCAAGTGAACCTCTGCGCACAGTTCACAATAAAACACTACGTCTATAACATGCCAAGTCACAAAGGTGTGTTTGAAGGCCAGAAAATACACTGAAAAATGGCAATTAATTGCAATTTACTACAGAAGCTATGAATTATTTTAAATGTTTGACAGCACTAATTTATATTCACAGTATCTTAGTACCTTTGGAAATTCCTCTATTGAAGCGCATGCACCCTTTCACAATCTCAGAGTCCTCCCTGAAGGGCAGCTTACCGTTGACCATTCCAAAAAGAAGAACACCAAGGGACCAGACAGTGGCTTCGATCCCTCGGTACTTTCCTTCCAGAAACCACTCAGGGGCGATGTACTCAGGAGTACCTGAGGGAGAGACATAGACATTGAGTTGGA
>JACXGJ010011869.1:0-19033 GCA_016801105.1 Esox niger | reverse complement strand
ATGCTATCTGCTTTATTGGGTTTGTAAGCTTGTCGACCATGACAAATAAAGTGCGGGTATTATTGATATTTTTGTTAATCATTCCCGATAAATGTTGCTGTCTGGCTCTGCGTAACTCATTGTTGAAGCTACCAAGGCTTTGTTTATAGATGTCATAGTGAATTTGAAGTTTAGTTTTCCTCCACTTGCGTTCTGCTTTACTACATTCTCTTTTCAGAGTGCTTACCATCATGGTTGTTCTCCATGGTGTTTTCTGTTTGTTCATAGTTTTCTTTACCTTTACTGGTGCAACACGATCCATGACATTACATTTTTTGACATTAAAATTATCAAGGAGTACATCAACTGATTCAGCACTTATTGTTGGAAAGATAGCTATGGCTTCCATAAACTGAGCATAGGTACTCTCATTAATGTACCTTTTCTTAATAGAACAGAGTTTACTGGAACATTCGGGGTGATTAGTGATTCAAAAAAGACACAGAAATGATCAGACAGGGCCATGTCTTTAACCACGACTGAGGAAATATTGAGACCTTTCGAGATAACCAGATCCAGAATGTGGCCTTGAATGTGTGTACGTTCTTTCACATGTTGAGTGAGATCAAAAGTGTCAAGTAGTGCAAAACGTTCTTTGGCATTATGGTCCGTATTATTGTCTATGTGGATGTTAAAATCCCCTGTAATAATAAACAAGTTATAATCAACTGATATGACAGAAAGTAGTTCTGCAAAATCATCAAAAAAATCTGCAGAGTATCGCGGAGGTCTGTAAATGGTTAAAAACAAAATTTTGGGGGTACCCTTCAATGTAAAACAGAGATATTCAAAAAAAATAAAATTACCCAATGTATTTTCTTTGCACTGGAATGTATCTTTGAATAAGGCAGCCACTCCACCTCCTTTCCTACCATTACGACACGTATTCATATAGCCAAATTTTTCAGGTGCTGTCTCGTTAAGAATTGTAGCACTACAATCTTCAGTTAGCCACGTTTCAGTGAGAAACATAAAATCTAGGTTGTAGGATATTATAATGTCATTTACCAAGAATGATTTGTTGACAAGAGATCTGATATTAAGTAAAGCCAGCTTAATATAATAGGGGATTTTGGGCTAGTAGGTTGGCGTGATACAGTTAACAGATTTGACAAGTTGACTTTATAAGTTGCATGGACATTGTTCCTTCTATTTCTAATAGAAACGTTAGTCAGTTTAACATTCAAACTTGGCGTGATGTTAATATCGAAACACTACACCAACACATGGCAAAAATATAGCTTAGTAGGGAGACTCCGGTTCGAATCCAGGCATCAACATTCGTCCCTTCTAATCATGGGCCAGCCGAACTAGGCTGGCCTGGTTCCGTTTCTTGTTTCTTCAGTTCCATTAAAATAAGTCATTTAGATTTTTAGTGGGTAATTATAAGTCTGAATATAGTCTATGTTTAATCAGTCTGCTAAAGTAACAGCTAATGATAACCAAATACAGTTAGCAATTAATGTATCTAACATTAATGTAACATTAACCAAAGCTGAAAATCTGATGACTATAATGTCTATTCCACTACCATCAATACCTGGATATTACTTGCCCCTCTGAAAAGACTGCCAATGAACTCTGTGTCAGGGATTGATCTGAGGCATTTCCCTCCTCCCTTCTTTCTGTTGCAGGACAGAATTCTCTCTCTCGTGGGTTTTCATATGTTTAAGCAAATTGGTGTTGTAACCAGGTTAGCAAACAACCTTCCTACATACATGGTAGTTCACAATGTTTTCATGTACAGCTGTAAAATTTCACGATGATCCACTTTGGTTCACCCATGGCATTCACGCATGCAATGAATGTAGGCCTGTACCTCGGATTGCCAGTGGGCACAGGTAGTCAGGGTGCACGCCATGGTGCGTACGTTCGTTGTATGAGTGCACAGTCAAGAAACAGCAGTGGAGCTGGAGAAGCATTTTTCCGAACAAAGGGAACATTGTTTGCACACAGTGACAGTTCTATTCTCTAAGGAAATTGGTACAGCCTACTAATATTAATACACATATTATTTATTTATATTTACTTTGTGTGTTGCTTCGGTCCTTGGTGTCCAGTTGAATTTCAATCACCTGTATAATGAGCCTAGAATGTATTTACAAACCAGGTGGGTTGCCACAGCAATAAAAATAACATTGGTCTCAAACTCATAATCTTTGGAGTCAAAATCATTAGCTTAACAACCAGCTACCATCTCAGTCTACAACCAACCCAACCCACAGTGTGCCACACATCTTCAGTGCCTCTACGTGGCCTTTGTTCATGTTAAATATGGAGTGATATTTTCTCCTGAATAGAGGTCTCATATGTATGTCAATACAGAACGATCATGCTCCACACACACACACTCACATGCACAGACACACACACTCTGCCGATCTCTTATCATCTCTCCCCAAGGAAGTGTTCTTGGTGGCTTGACACATCACCTCACATCCTTTCCCTCAACCCACAACCCCCCTTCTACCCAGATCAGCCAATATTAGGGTCCTATGGTGTTTGGTGATTTGAAGGTCATAGGTGGCTTGTTGAGCGGTGATGGGTTTTTAATTAAATGTGTTAATTTTCACATGCAGCAGGCCATTAAGGCACAGTGGGTAAAGAAAACACATTAATTCATTAGATAATACAGAATGTTCACAAGAGGCGCTTTTGATTTGATTAATTGTCCTGTCTGCCTGCCCTTGGGAGTGTGTATGTGCGTACACGGGCATCACTAGCCCAAGAACACACCCCTCTAACTTCCCTTTGCTAATCCACCTCTAATACTATTTACCACCTTTTGTTATCCTGTGGAAACTGCCTGAACTAGCCACTGTAAAATCCTCTAAAACGCAGGGGCAAATATTTGATGGGGCAATTACATAAAAATGTCTCAAGAGCAATTTTGGAGGGGGTCACCAAAAGAAGTGCTGTATTTTTGTTTTCATTTGCACCATCAGTTTGCTTGCAACTGTAGCTCTGCAAATTCAGCTATTGTGTGTGAACCTTACCAACATGAAGCAAATGTACTGGATTAAGCTCATGTTAGCTACATGCATTGAGTGCTTTTCAGACAGTGGAGACAAACAGTCACCTTGCCAGCTAAGGAACACTACATACACTGCACTGCAAGTTTCTCTCATTGACTCCAATTCAAACAGGATTAGATGGTTTAGTCTCATGTTACATCATGATTATTACTTCAACTTCAACTTGCCTAATTCTGAATTTCACCACATTGTAAAAGAAAGCTGTATAATGACAGCTAGCAAAATAGCTTACCTACCTATTGTAAACACTTGTAATAAAAAAAGCAGATTAAAACACAATTTTCTAAGCAACGGACTCATGAACAATCAACTGGCTTAGGCATTCTTTGTTACAATAATCCTTTGCTTTTCAAACTTCTAGTTGTAGTTTGTAGTCCATATGTAGCTAATTAGAATTGTGTAATATTAATCCTTGAGCAGAAGTCATAGGCTACTTATAACATGAACTGAACCAAACAGTATATTTGTTGTTTAAGTGTTGTTTGCAAGTGTTTTCTTTATACAAAATGTTTTAACAGCACAATTCCCCAGAAATAAATGAAGAGGAGGATCATGAGTGGAACTGCCTTCTGCATGACAGAAGACCACTTGGTACGGAGGAAGGCTGATAAAAGTATTTCATTTCTTTATCTGTTCAAATAAATATTATCTTTTTAGTAATTCAGCAAATGCCCCCATCTAGAGCAACTTCATTATTTTATGCTTCTTATACTATTACAGACTACATTGAGGGAGCTGTCCTTGCTAGATGGGCAAGGTGTTACCCATTGACCTGGAGGGTGGGTTGACCTAATGGATTTGTGTATCTGCAGAAATCCTATACCAAATACACCCTCTGAATTACTGGGGAATGCCCAGTGACCTGGAGATAAAGAGCTGTAGTCAAGGCCCCTGGCAAAGATAACATTTGTGTGGATGATGGGATTGCTAGAGTTGTCATGTAGGCTTTATGTATGCTGGATCCATCAAGGATACAAGGAGTAACGACATGCATCATAGAGAATATGGTGTCTGTATAAAGGAGCAGAGCGGTGATAGTGTGCTCATAGTGTGCCACCAAACCCCTGCAACTTAATCTGAATGCTGCAGCCCATGAAGTGTTCAACCTTTACACATTATCCCATGTCACACACTTCTTTGTACACTCCACATGCTTTCAGTTGAAGTTAGTATTCACAACAAGGCCATGGTGCTTACCAACAATGTAAAAATACCTTCAGGTAAGCTTCTCACTACCTTCAGGCAATGCTCTCAAATACTACATCTCTACCCAAGGACTCTGTCCTGCCACTTCTTGGCCGTCTCGCCACTTCAGGAAGGTAGTTCCTGATCCACACAGTCACAACTGAAATACATTTTTCAATCAATGAATCAATCAAATTTATTTTATAAAATCCAAATTGTAATAGTTAATCGATGCATGTGGACTGAACCCAGAGTCTATTTAAACCTAGTCCAGATCGGAGGCATGGCCAAATTGACTAAGACAGGGACGACAGGGGGGTCAGCAGAGTGGCAGCGGAAATTGTCAGGTATCGTAATAGCATGAATATGTAGATTTGGCTCAAACAGTTGAGCCAATGTTGCAAGGAAGGCGTAAGGTATATAGTAAAATCTGCAAAATACTAAATGTGTAACAGGTGAGAAATTGCTAGTCAGTCTGCATCACAGACTGTGCTGGTAGCATTTCCATAAATTAGATACAAGTTTGACAAACCTCTCATTATTATCCCAGTGAATTTTTAACTTTTCCTAATTGCTGTCCTGTCTTCTATTGTATAATATACACCCGCAAACAGATGCAGGCATGCATGCATGCTCACACACAAATAGAAAATGGAAAAAAGACAGCTTGTGAGAGTTTGAGTATATTCATCATCAGTGTCATCCCACTAGGGGGTATCCATATTGCTGATTTCCTTAATATCCCATTGTTATAGGCATCAGCATAAATGGGTGCCATATGCTCATAAGGTCTTTTTTACATTGTCTTAAAATTGTTAAAGGTTGAAAAGATAATCTGTAACATGTAAGGGACAATTTAATACTGTATACAGTCATGTAAAAAAGAAGATACACCCAGTAGAAACTTGTCTTTCTTTTACCTATTTGGACATATGTAACAGAATTCCTGAACGTCCTATCTATAAAAAACTTGGCTCTAATAAAAATTTGATGAAGGTCCAGATTCAGAGCTTTGTAATGGTATATAATACTGTTTGATAAAGTTTTGGGAAAGATATGCTGCTTTAAAAGGTGATAATCTGCTCTACTTAGTACTGAGAAAAGAGGCTTGAAAGATTCACATTCACCAGAGAGCTGGTCTTTGTTTACTCCCATCCAGCGTAGTTCACATCCTCTTAGGCCTTAACCCTACAAAGCTATTTACGTATTTAAATTGGGTCACTCTGGCCCTGCTAAACTGAGTTTTTACACATGGACTTGATACATTAGGTATAAACAGTACAGTGAAACGTAAAGTAGCTTAGCAGCAGGATTCATAATAAATAAGAGCAGTAACGTAAGTGTGGACAGTTGGAGTGAAGGTGGACAGTATAGGTATAGGGTGAGCCGGTGTAGGGTTATAGATAATCACATATTAAGGTTATAGGCATAATCTCACGCACACTTGGATGAATGACCGGTCAATCAGGTATCTTATTATCAAACTAAGTGACTTTACACTTTTGTGAAGACTATGCAAACTTAATGGTTAAGCATAATCCCACAGACCTAGATTAATGACCGGTCAATTAGGTAGCTTATTATCAAACTAAGTGACTTGCTCACTTTTGTGAAGAAAAGCTAGCTACCCAATGAACAAGCTAGAAATTAAGAAATGTTTGCTAGCTGGTAAGTTAATGTTGTTAGCTAGCTAGTTTACAGTAATGTCAGTAGCTATAGCTAGATAACTAGCAATATAAACAACTTTGACAATTTTTTTAAAAGAAATGATCTGTAGCTAGTTAGCTAACGTTCAACTTACCCATATACATGTAGGATATATAGTCTAAGCTTGCACTATTGACAGATAAAAGTAATTAAATAATACAAACAACAATGACATATTTAACTTACATTAAACCATGAAAAAAATTTGCACAACTTTCCAAAATTTACCCTCTGCTCACAAACCCCGCAAAAACACACTTAGGTTGCACAATACATTTCCAAGTTCTGATGATTCACACGCCTTCACCTGGAAGTTTGAATTAAGCTTAACCCATTCTTCTATTGATTCCTTGCACCATTCTACGCTGCTGTGTGTTAGTACAGTGATACAAGCCTTGGCTTCAGATGTCATCAATCACGTGGTAGTACAGCGATACAAGCCTTGGCTTCAGAACTCATCAACTACGTGGTAGTACAGCGATACAAGCCTTGGCTTCAGAACTCATCAACCACATGGTAGTATAGCGATACAAGCCTTTGGCCTTTCGCCATGGTTTAGAATGGGTTGATATTTTGCCGCCAGCCTCAGAGGGTTTTGTTCAGTCTCCTGATAAACAATAATTTAAAAACATTTTCATTCTTGGTATTGTTGAGCCTGCGGATGACAAAATATTTACAATTTAAGAATAAATATATTATATATTTCAATAAGTGGATTCAACACTGTGAACCTGACCTAAAACTGGACTTTATCAAAAGCTTTTTCACTTAGACTAATTAGCTATAGTTTGTGTAATTTGTGGGAAACACTTGTAAATAACTTGGCTTGGAAGAATGCCCTTGTGCCAGTGAGTGGAGATTCCCATCTGCAGTCTACTTCGAAACAGGCAAGGGATCAAACAAAGCTATGGACATCATTAATCACCTGGTGATCATATGTTGAATGATACATCTCTGCGAGAGATAAGCTGGAGTTAAACATTCATAAAACATTCTGGATCCAATGCTTGATTTAAGATGTGATATTAAAAACAGATGAAAACAAATATTCCTGATGTAGAAATTACAAATGCAGTGTTGTCATCAAAATGGTATTAAAAAAAGTTATTATTGGGGCTTGAACCAGGCTTTCTAACACAACTACATATTGGTCCACACCCCAACACATTGAGCTATCGGCCAGCTGACCGTCCTACCAAAATTATAAGACAAGTCTAACAATAGTATACGGTATTGGGGATACCCGTTTGTTTTTGATAATGAATAATGTTTAGCAGAAACAATTTGACCTTCATGGGCTTGTGAATTTCATTAGCTCTTGATAATTAGGTTGTAGACTCGTTTAGTTTCTCTATAGTTGGAAAGTGCCATGTCTTTAAAAACCCCATTAGATGCTTACGAGACGTCTGATGCTTCAAACGTCATCAATCACGTGATTTTGTTGCTCGGATACAAGCCTCGACCCTTTCACTTGACATTTCAAACTGGGTTGAAATGTCAAAACAAGCCCATGCGCCTCGGCTTCATGCGTCCCATTACTAATGTCACGTCAAGTTATTGGAATTAAAGACTCTTTTGTTTATACCCATCTGCGCCTGTGTCCTGCAACCCTACCCCTGGAGAACACTGATGATTACTTATTACTCTCCAAAATAATATTACCTTCTGGAAATTCATAGATTTTCTTCGACTATAGTGCAAAGGAAAGGGTACTCTTTAATGTTAATATCCATTAATGTTGAAGTTTTACATTACTTAAGTCAAACCTTTTCATAAATTCACTGTTCCACTTGTCGGCCAGGTTGAGATCATTTTACACCTGTTCATAGGTATCAAAGAGACAACACCAGGTAAGAACATTCTTATAAATTTGATCATCCATTTGAAACCCTAAAAAAATATTTCATTCTTGGAAGGTTTTCCACTAGATGTTGGAACTTTGCTGCAGGTATTTGCTCCCATTCAGCCAGAAGAACATGCGTGAGGTGAGGCACTGATGTTGGACGCTTGTCAATCAAGGTTTTGCATTTTGTTCTTAGGACTTTTCTCTTTCTTCTCAGGATGTGCATCTTCCATCTGTACTCAACATCTGTCTCAAACAGACATCCGATTCTGTGTCCATCAGTTTACCCAGGATCATATTTTTGTGTGTGTGTGTACAGGCACTTGCATGTTGTACATCTGCATATTCTTTTACCCTTTAAATTAGTATTTACCCTGGGGGGGACCTTAAGTGGTGTGTACCATGTCAGGGAAATTTCTCAGGCAGTAAGATTTGTTTCACACATATTTCACCAGGAGGAGCAAGGTTTATTTTTTCGTTCACAAAAAGCACACAGTATTACTGTACGGAATGGATTGAAGGGCGAGTGAGATCGAAACATTAATATAGTCATGTTCTATTTCGGTAAGACACCATGTTGTATGGATTGCACAGCAAGTTATTTTTAAATGTAATCACAGTGTTCTTTCATTGATAGAGCCATCAGACGTGTCACAATTAGGAGGTATTAGGACACAGGGGGAAAGGTCTCGAAACAAAAAGGTACTCTAATAGACTCACTCAGCGCCAATGCCATCATTACATGTAACATTATAAGCCAAATATATTTTTCTTGCAGCTACGAATGCACCTCTGCTCTAGTGAGCTGATACACTGACATAAAATAATAGATTTTTATATTTCTGAAATAGTGAAATGTATTTAGGCAAAAACAGTACTTAGTATTTAGTGACAATGCCAGGATTAAGGCAAGTGAGTTAGTGATCACATATGTTTTTAGTGTGTCTTTGTAGAGAAATAATGACAGAAACTGTCCATCCATAATGACCTTCCCTATGCCAAGTAAACCTGATTTACAATCAAGGCTATTTTTTGGAGACAAAGTTTGAAGTCAATAAATAAAGCCGCTTAGCTTTTTTGAAATGTTGTCTTTTAAACCCAAATTAAAAGTATGAGTCAATATACGCAGGTGGGTCAAGCTGACTTGATAATATTCTCAGCATATAGCTAGATAGCTATTGCATTTATTATTTCATTTATTTACTTTATTTATTTATTTGGGGCACAATAATGACTGTTAATACTTGCCTTCCATGTGTTTTCAGCTTTAGCAGAAAAGGACAAGCCAGGACCCGCTTATCCAAAATAAACATTCATGTCTAAGAAGATTGTATCTCAACAATGCACAGAAACCACAACAATAAAGGTCAAGTTCCTCCAAATCTTATACTTCATAAAAAAAGATAAAACATGTTTTTTTTTTTCTCTTAGATGCCTTCCAGCTGTGTTAACCTGAGTCATATTTCATGCTGTCGCTGAACACAAAATGATTCTTCAAAGCACAAATGTGGCTTATGATAACAACTCTTTCTTTGTGGTCTATTCTTAGTTTGCTACTACCCTGTATGTGTCGATGGTGGAGCTGATAGTCCGATGCAGGGTCTGATAATGCTATTCTACGATCCCCCTCCCTCCATCACTAGTTGGGACTTGCTGGAGTGGAACTAATGCTCTATCTTCTCCTGAGAGGATAAGACACACACTATATATGTCTCCAGTCTCACTGTGGTTCCCCTTCATTTTACCATAGCTGTTTCCTTAAATTGCTATGTTTATATAACCCTAATTGTCACAATGGCAAAGCCATCCAAGTGCGATTATACCCTATTAAATATGTTCTAATACTTTGAACAATTGAAATGAACAAAACGTTCAGCTCCATCCTTGTGCTTAATCTAACATGATTTGGATAATTTTGACAGTGACAAACAATATTGATGGGTGTCTTAATGTGTGTTCTTAGGCTACAAAACTTTGAACTGCACTGCTACAGTATATGTTCAAGTATACACACAGCAAAGTAATTCATTTAAAACCATGTATTCACTGTACTTATTTGGTATTTTACTTATTTAGGTATTTGCTTACCATTGTTTTTTGGACAGGGCAGTCTTTGTACTGTTTATCTACTCTATGTCCATGGGTCCCTAAAATAGTCATTTTTATAATGGATGCCAATTAAGTCAAAATCCAAACCTTTTATTTTACTACAAGAACTTCACATGTTCAACTCACTCCATTGCTCCATTGCTCCAACTAGCTAAATCTGGCCATGTTTCAATGTTGTGCACAACACACTGAAATCTAAACACCACATAACCACATAATGGATAGAAATTAAATTTAGGTGTAAATATTTATTTCCTGTCATTGACAATATCATGGCATTAGAACTGAAACGTGTTCTAAAACAGTCTATAAAGAGTCTATGGATTAATTTTAAGCTGGAGTCTATATGATTAGAATATAACCAAAACAGACTGAAGCTCCCATAACCTCCCTTTAGCTTAGAGAGAAGGGAAAAAAACTAATCAGATTTATCACAGGGTAGCTTTATAATTATTTACTCCATTAGCCATTAGTGGTCGACACAAAGTGCACTGGCTCGCAAAATTAGAATCCTTATCTGAATGTTCCAGAAACTTCACTGTATCCTCCAAAAGAATGTGCAAATTTAATAGGATGTAGCTAGCTGCCTACCCTGTGCAGGAAGTAGTAAGAAAGGACACACCAAGGACATTCCAATATTAGGAATAGTATTACTGTTTCCTTCAGACAAATAAAAGTTGTTAAGACATCCCCATAATGACAGGATTTTATGTCATAGGCCCTAAGGACTTTCACTGTTTGCTGGGGTGTTATTTGACCGTCACAGTTTCATATAAAGAGACATACTCCAATTATGTGTGCATGTTTTTATCTTCATACATTTTCTACTAATCTAAGAAACAATGGGTTTGCAGATTGGAGTAATTATCAATTTTAGCCTTTTCCACCAAAACCAGGTTTTGAATCAACAACATCATAAACCTTGATTTTGCATTCCAGTATAGAGACCATTTGAGTAATAATCTCATGCTTGTCTCAACTTCAAAATAAATAACATTTGATAATAATGTATGCAATCTCTTTGATATTCCTTTCTGTTTTTGACTCAACTAAAATAAGATCAATGTTTTGCACCTTTGTGCACTTTAGCCTCCAACATATACCAGTGCTGCGTATGATTCTAACTAAATGTTCCTAAAAGTGCACCTACAATACAGACAACACCAAGAAAGTTAGAGGTCAGATAGAAGGAAGATTATTCTATTAATTGCGTTATTACATCTGTTCCGAAGAATACCAGAACATCTATTCTGTTAGATTTTTAAGTACGGCTTTGTTGCGGTATCAGCCAAAATTAAACCAGGATCTGAAAAAAGGTTTGCTATTTAAACTTTCTCAATATAATCATTTTACTTTCATGATTAAATACACTTCATGATACTGTTGGGAAACAGTGATTTTCAGAATCATATCAGTATTAGTATCAAAGATGATGTTTGTTCTACTTCTAAAAGCTGCTGC
This sequence comes from Esox niger, assembly GCA_016801105.1. Lineage (NCBI taxonomy): Eukaryota > Metazoa > Chordata > Actinopteri > Esociformes > Esocidae > Esox > Esox niger. The sequence continues at coordinate 7,654 of JACXGJ010011869.1, read as the reverse complement.
TTCAGTCCCCCAGTCATCAGCAAAAGCATTCAGGTAGGTATAGGTCTTAATTCAATATGTGCGCAATTATGATAATATGGAAAGCTCCTGGATAAACATAACAACTACACAGAGAACAAAGATATAAATAATTAGTGTTGATCCCATTTTTCATGAGCTGAAATAAATTCCAGAATCTTCCTATTGATACATCTGATTTCCTATTTCAAGATGAAAAACATATAAGGAAACTGTTTTTATTGACGGATATCCTTATATAAACAGTAACAGTAATAATCAAATTGCTATTTGCTGCGTTAATATTTTTTATCAATAACAATTTGCCTTGGGTAGTAAATTTTGTGGGTTAGGAAAGGCTGATGTAGCATTCACAAACAGCATATACTGTATGTCCTAAGACATATGTAGTGGTCAGCCAACCAATACAGGTCACAAGTAGTCAAAGTATTTTTTATTGTCAAATGCACCAAATAGCACTATGTTCTGACCAGTGAAATTCTTATGACATGGCACTTGACATCTATGCCGTAAGCAATAAGTAAAATATCAATAAAAAAATAGATTCAAATATACATAAGAATGTAAACAAGCAGCAATTCCAGAGTGTAGCCAATGGGATATATGGACAATATGGAAGAAATATTAAATATATGTGTAATAGTACCTATGACTGTACATAAAAAACATGCTAATGTAATTAGAAAGTAATCAGAGCATGTTAAAGGTTCATGTGATCAGTGGTCATGGATCATTGTTGCTGATTGAGAAGCCGTATGGCAGTTGCCCTATCAGACAACGCAACCTCAGAGGATGCTCTAAGCCGTGCACCTGTAAAAGTATAGGCGTTGTTGGGCAGCTTTTACTGCCGAGTTTGCCTGCACCAGGTGAGCTCATCTTTGATGAACACACCGAGGAATTTGAAATTGGAGACTCTCCCCACTTCAGCTCCGATGTGTATTGGGGCGTGATCCCCTCTGCCGCTTGCTCAAGTCCACCATTATCTCCGTAGTCTGCAGATGCTGAGAGAGAGGTTGTTGTCCTGGCACCAGGTAGCTAGGTCCACAGTCATGATGGTTGTGACTATATTATAGTAGTTTATGATGAGTTACATCAGCTAGTATTACTTGTTATGATGTGTCTTTGTGACAGTGTCTTTAGAATAGTTAGAATAGCCAGTTTACCCAGCAATTCTGGGTTTGATTACAGGCTTAAAACGGCCCGAAAAAAATTACTTCATTCTTGAACTCGTCAGTCCATTCCTGTTCTGAGAAATGAATGCTATTCCATGTGAGAAATTGCCAAGAAACTAAAGAACTCATACAAAGCTATGTACTACTCTCTTCACAGAACAGGATAAACTGGCTGCAACCAGAAAAGGAAGACGAATGGGAGGCCCGGTGCAAAAATACATAACAATTTGAGAGAAAGATGCTTCATAGGTCCTCAACTGGTATCTTCATTGAAAAGTACTCACGAAACAACATTCTCAACTTCAGTGAGGCGGTGTCTCTGGAAAGGTGGTTTTCTAAAAGATTAAGATGGGCAAAACAACAAACACTGGACAGAGGAAGGTTGGAAAATGTATTATGGACAGACAAATTGAACTTTGAGGTGTTCAGATCACAAAGAACATTTGTGAAATGCAGATGAAATGAAGATATGCTGTCAAGCATGGTAGAGGCAATGTGATTGTCTGGGGGTGCTTTGGTGGTGGTAAGATTGGAGATTTGTAGAGGGTAACAGGGATTTTGAACAATGCAACAACTATTTTGGGAAGAAGCAGTCAGCTGGTATTCTGTCTATAATGGAGTGGTCAGCGCAGTAACTGGATCTCAACCCTATTGAGCTTTTGGGGGAGCAGCTTGACAGTATGGTATGTAAGAAATGCCCATCAAACCAATCCAACGCTTCAGGAAGCATCAGGTGAAATATCTTCAGATTACTTTCAACAAATTGACACTAGAATTCCAAATGTCTGCAAGGCTATAATTGTGGCAAATTGAGGATTCTTTGACCAAAGCAAAGTTAGAAGGACAATTATTATTTCAATTAAAATTAATTATTTCTAACCTTGCCAGTAACTATATTTCCTATTGATTTTGTTATATTCCCTATTCCAATGAATGTAAAACAAGGAAATTTCTAAGTGACCCCAAACTTTGAACAAATGATGAGGCAAAACATTATACTCAATCAGATTGAGATCGAGGGATTTAGAGGCCAGGGCAAAACCTTGAACTCTTCATCATGTTCCTCAAACCATACCCAATGTTTGCAGTATGTCAGGGCACATTTTCATGAAAGTGGCCACTGCCATCATGTAATTCCATTGCCACAAAGGGGTGTACTTGGTCTGCAACAATGTTCAGGTAGGGTGGAATGTGTGCCGTTGACTCAGGATTTCCAGAACATTGCCCATGTCCAGTCCTGGCTGGGGGCCTCTAGGCATCTCCACGCATCTGGGGGCCACAGTCAGGACCTGACCGCAGTGGTGTCTCGTTGTCTCTATTTGGAGACCCTATTTAAGTTGCCGTGTTTTTTTTGGTTGTTTGTCATTAATTTGAGTCAGTTGTTTGTTCTGCTGCCCTTCAGTTCACGGTCATACTTTCTTTTGTTGTTTTCGGCTCAGTTTAGTAAAAGAAGCATTAAAAGGATGTATTCCCTCTACTCTGCTCCTGTGTCCTTCCTTCCCAGCCGTAACAGCCCAGAGCATCGCACTCCCTCCATTGGCTTGTCATATTTCCATAGTGCCTCCTGGTGCTATCACTTACCCAGCTGAAAGTCGCACATGTACACTGCCATCCACGTGATGTAAAAGAAAAGTGGACTCATTGGACCATCCTTCTTGCCTTGGTTCAGTTCCGATGCTCACATGCCCATTGGCGGCACTTTCGACAGTAATGGGTCATCATGGGCACACTGACTGGTCTCTGGCTATGCAGCCCCATGGGCAGCAGGCTGCAATGCACCATGTGTTATGACACATTCCGCCAGTTACCATCAACAAAATGTACTGTGACTTGAGTCGCTGGGGACCCTCTGTCGGTTTTGACCAGACAGGATAGACTTCACTACCCACCCCATCATCGGTTTGTGGTTTGTCCCTCCTCAGACCACTGTCAGTAGGTGCTTAACGCTGCTGACCAGGAGCACCTCACAAACCTTGCCGTTTCAAAGATGCTCTGACCTCGTCGTCTGCGCTTAACAATTCGTCTGTCCAGATGATCACTCATACCCGTTTTTTCCTGCGTCCAACACCTCCCTGACCTACCCAGACCTTGATATGTGCCCTGGTTGGGAAATTATCAATGTTATTTCTTTCACCTGTGAGTGGTCACAATGTTTTGGAGTATCTGTGTAAATAGGTTTTTATTCAATTTTTATTGGCATTAATGACCTTCCATATCACCTTTTACCCATTGGCACTCAGTGTACCTGGAGATCAATAGATTGAGTTGAGAAATGGGAGTGGCCCAGATGGCTGTTGAAAACATGTCTATCTGAGGGACTTGGTATAGTTAAGTGTGAGGAAATCCTTTCCTGTTTGGTGTGGGCAGTTTAGAGACCTTGGTAAGGCCACAACAAGCCCCTCCTAATGGGATAACCATATGTGGATTAGTGGGTAGTGTGCCCGGATGGGGAGCTCATGGCCATGGGTTCAAGACATTGCCTGCCAAATAATACAATAGATTGCTAGTAGTGGCAATGTCAGGCTTTCCTTTGCAGACCTAACAGGTTTCTCTAGTAGAATGTACAATATACCTCCCGCATGAGCAAAAAAAACACTTAAGTGTTCAAATATGAATCTAGGACAAACTATCCCTTTAAGCTACAATACTAGTGGCTGAAGCACTGGCTTAGTACTGTAATGTTTTCAAGGAGGAGCAAGACACAATCGCAGAGTGCATACACAAATGTTTTTAATCCAAAGACTTGAAATGACCACGCTTTAAAGGACTGAAAACATGAAACAAAAACATTACAAGGAACAATTACCGACAGGGGACTAGGAAGACTAAATAGGGTGGAGATCTGGACACCTGGCCTCAAATTTCAAGGAGCAAACAACAGTAGTGTTGAATTTCAGTGACAAGGAAAAACTTCCTAAGAAGGCTGAAATTTAGGAAGAAACCTAGAGAGGAACCAGACTCAGAGGGGTGACCAGTCCTCTTCTGGCTGTGCCGGGTGAACATATTAAGAGTCCAAATTGTAATTACTTAATACACGTGGGCTGAGTCCAGAGTCTATTTAAAACTAGTCCAGGGTGGAAGCATGACCAGATGGACAAAGACAGGGACTACCCAGGGTGTGGGCAGGGTCAGCAGAGTGCCAGCTGAAATCGCTAGGTATCGCCTTGATCTGCAACACAACCAGGAGGACTATGGACAAGGACAGCAACGAATCAAGCCTGGTACTCTGCAGGTGTGGGCAAAGACCTCCTGTCCTCTTAAGTTTAAAATGTCAGGAGACAGGAGAAATTTAGAAAATGCATTCCTTATATCAGCAAGGATTTATAGTGGAGAAGGAGAGCTGACCTTACTCCCCCAGCACAATAATTTAGCAGCATAAGACCCTGGGACCCGGGGGTCCAGTGATACAGTGGCCCTATCCGGGGGGAGGCCCCGGACAGGGCCCAACAGGCAGGAAATCAATCCACCCACATTGCCAAACATCAACCAAAGGGACACCCACCAATTGCAACCAACCTGAACCCCTCTCCATCTTTACTTCAGAAAGACTCCCCTCTGTGATACTCTTTTTATTCCAAATCATGTTACTGACATTTTGCCAATCAACCTAATTAGTTGTGAGATGTTCCACCAGGTTTGTTTTTTTTGTACTTTTTTCTACTGAGTATGGGGTTTCAATTATTTGCATGTCATTGCATTTCTGACAGTTTCCTTACTTTTTTCAGGTATCTACATATTTATCTTTAGCAGACACTCTTATCCAGAGTGACTTACAAGAGCAAATTGTGTTAAGTGTCTTGCTCAAGGGCACACAACTTGTCAGTGGCACGCTCCTCTCCTCCAACAGTCCCTGTCATGTGTGACTAAGACATAACTCAGAACAAGCCGTCAAAATGGTGGACCTTCAACTCTACGTGCCTCGTGATCGTGCCACCTTGGGCTGAATAGAGTGGATGAGTCATGACCACCATAACACTATAACACACTGTCTGCACACCCTCAAAATGATACACCTCTCTTTAGAGACATTTAAGGTTACAACTGATAGAGGTACTATACCGCAACCTAGATGGACCTCGCACATGAAACTAGATTTTTCTAGCTGAAAACAGATCAGCTCAGTACAGCCATATGCTTATCCCACCATGATGGCTTCTACAGTCTTACACCACCACCCTGTATCCCACAGCTGGTTTGCCTCTAGAAATTGAGTTGGGTCACACCTGGTTCGCTCCCAGGATGGGAGACCAGGTGTTGTAGAAAGTGGTGTACATGGATCAGTAGGGGGCACCCTCTGGTCTATTGATCAAATCTCAGTGCTCCAGTGTAGTAAATAGGACATTGCCTAGCACAGGGTGTCATCTTTTGAATGAGATGCTTAAAAGGTTTTCCACAGCAATTAAAATTCCAGTAGTGGTTAACTCCTGGCTCATTCCCATTGAGGCCACCTAATCAACCTCCCCCATAATATCACTCGTCACTCCACTCCATCTCATAGCTAACGTGTGGTGAGGGTTCTTGCACCGATTAGTGGCTATATATCACATCACTAGAGTGCTACACATTGGTGGGGGATGAGGTGAGCTCCCCCTACCTTGTGAAGCGCTTTGGGTGTCTAGAAAAGCACCCTATAAATCTAATCAATTCTTGTTGCTATAGTGGATAGATAAAGTTTGGTTACACTACAGTGAATGCAATAAGCACAGAATTCCGCCTGTTTTAACTAGGCTACCAAATAGAGTATGAGAAACATGAGGGTAGCAAAAAAACATTTTATATATACTCTACAATAATACATTTGTGAGCCAGTGAAGGATGATAGCTGGAATTATGGCACTAATGTAGCATTTCACATTAAGGCAAAATTACTTGGAGGAAAGGGACGTACTGCTAGCAGCTCGACTGCTAGCAGCTTGATAGCAAAGGCACCTTATTCAATAGCCATAGATTACAGGGCATAAAGTGCAATGCAGAAGTTAAAGCCACACAGAGGACGGGAGGATATGGATATACACCAAGAGAGTCGTGGACAGACGGGCTTGTAACAACAGTTAATGGTGGTTAAAGAAACTTGAGGGACACCTTAATTAAGTGCTGTATTGCATAAGAAAACAAACTGGTAAAATACTAGGAAAGATTGGCTAACCTGTGAACAGTGGAGGGGTTAATTTGAAATCAATTTAGTTAACTACTGAGGCTACAGTTAGCAGGGAGCTCCATGTCCCAGGCTACAAGAACCAGTTTTGGGATCATGCTCAAAACAAGTAATGCACTTATCACATACTACTTACACCATAAGTAACAAATGATGTTACTAATTACTACTTTTAGATTACTTAAACCTTACACCCCAAAACCTTGAAAACAGTAGATTTAACCAGGAGGGACAAATTGTTTTTTATGAGTTTACAGCAGCTAAATATGTGAGGTAAAATATAAAAATAATACACAAAAGTACAAATGAAAAACATTACAACATTATTCTTAAAATTAACATTGTTGTATGCATAAAATGGACTACATAGTCAAATTTAAGCAATCAAATACCTCAAATTTTCTCCAGTATAAGGGCAAAACATGTTTTATAAAATAAAATGTAATAGCTTCAATCATAAACAAATAAATGTTTGAATGGTCTGAATAACTTTTACCCATGCAAGATCTGCTTGCGTACACAAACAACCAAAAACTAAATGAGAACTTCTGAGAAGTGATTTAACCTACAGTGAGGGAAAAGATGTTTGATCCCCTGCTGATTTTGTACTTTTGCCCACTGACAAAGAAAGGATCAGTCTATAATTTTAATGTTAGGTTTATTTGAACAGAGATAGAATAACAAAAACAAATCCAGAAAAATGCATGTTGCTATAATGTTATAAATTGCTTTGCATTTTAATTTGCACTGCCATGCTTTTGGGGAGACCCAAAGCATGGCAATGCTAAATTGTGGGGCACATTGTGGAAGCTACATATTGGAGGTGGTGTCTTCCATTTATTTTTAAGGAACAGATGTGTTTTAAATGAGTGCAGTGCACCAGGTATCTTCACAGGCTAAGTAGAAGCCCTGTGATATATCAAGGGGATTGTAAACTCAACAGTAATGAAGACTTGCCACTGCAGAAAAGTGTTGTTCTAATTAGTAACAAGGAAGGAGACTTAAAACTATACATTCGCAAAAAAGGTATTCATTCAGACCCATGTCCCAACATGCATGCAATTACACTGTTTAGTTTGGGTGTATGTACATGGTTAGGTGGACAGTCTCCTGTCACGGATGCAGGTAAGGACCCAAACGCGGACTGGAGAGGTGAGGGGAAGAGACACACAGTGCGGTCGGGGACGGGAGGCAAGGCGTCTCACGAATCGATGGCGAAGGCACAAACGAGCAGTAGGCAGAGTAGTCGGGGACAGGCAGATGGTCGATACACAAGCGGGCGGCAGAAGCACAGTCAGGGAACGGGCAG
>JACXGJ010011868.1:0-18999 GCA_016801105.1 Esox niger | reverse complement strand
GAAGGAGATAAGAGCAAGGGGAGAAGGTTGACACTGAGGGAGGGGGGGAGGGATGGACGTTCCACATGGGGGAGCGAGGGATAGCCAGAGACATCCAAGCGGAGAAGTGCGGGGGGGGGGGGACAGAACAGCGGAGACAGATGAAGGTTCCTAGTGGGGTAGAGGAGGTGAGGTCTCCGTTTCATCACTCAGCCGTGTCTCAATGACACCTGACCCTCCCCTGACCAGGGATGACCGGACTGACCGGGTCGTGACTGGCTCCCAAAATGCAAGAAAGCATGAGGGGGGCTGACCTTTGACCCTGGGACCACTCATCACCATCTCCGAACACCCCACGCTCCCCTCTTCTCTCAGTCCCCAGGGTGCCCCTCTCTTTCTCTTCGCTGGGCCTCGTTCACTCCCGCGCTGCACTGTTCTTAAGCTGGCATTTCAGATGCGCGCGTGCGGGTGCAGTCGAAGGAACGTCCGCGCTGAGCCAAGGGGCAAACGTTGAAGTATTACAGAAAAGACACCTCCATGTAAAAATCTTACCGGCTTGCAAATACGCGTGTCCCCTGAGAGCTACGCCTAATACCTGGATTACACCGTTAGGACAACAAGGATAATCCTGCTAACTGGGTGTTTATCTACAACCCCAGTGCCTAAATCCCAAACACATACAGTATTGACCCATGAGCGGGGGGTGGGGTACAGAGAGAGTGAGTATAGAATGGAGACAGAAGCAGAAAGAGTGGGGGAGATAGTGACACGGGGGGAGGCATGCTGTCATGTATGCAGATGACTGTGTAATCACATCAATACAGGTGTGGCCACAAGCATTCCCACAGGACCATGTGACCTGAGACACAAAACACACACACACAGATACGTGCTGAGGCTAAAAGCTCACCTGTCAACCAAAGGGCAACATTTAGACTCCCTCTCATCATGTCCTTAACCTATGTAAACCTTCAGCAAAGTGTTTACGAATGAGAGCTCTCCAGGTTTGTTCCCAGGACTGTAAGATCCCTACAGATTGCATTACAGAAACTCAAAGGTAATTTTCGACATTGTCTTCAATTAATAATTATTGCATTTATTAACTTTCACCCTCATTGTAACCCCCCCGTCATTTTTTCCCTTCCCCGATGTGAAATTGTATGGTCTCGACGTGTCCTGGCTGATTAAGGAGAGTCTAAGATTGTAGCATGTCTTCTTCTTAGTCACCCGGGACAAGGCAATCCACTTGGTTCTACAGAGTTCTTCCAAACAGGGCACTCTTTCTGCTGATAATCTCAGTCAACTTTGCAGATGTCAATGCAGATGAAACCAAGAAATCCTTGCTGCCAGCGACTCCTCCCACCCAAGGTGAGGATGAACCATTTGGATTGACAGTGGGGCTTCCCAGCAGCTAGTCATCAAACAACAGTCACGGTTCGACTCTAGACTGTGGTGGGTTGCTTGGTGGTACCAAGATCACCTTGGACTGCCGTGCCACCTGGGAGGCCCCTGACCTCTGAATGTCACACTCATTGCCTGACACTTATCTTTATGTAGACAGCACAATAGGACACAACCAGGTGTGAAACCACACACGCATACACACACACACACACACACACACACACAGCCGTATCCTTATTCCCACTGGAACACTGACTCCAGTGGCTAACTGCCACTTCGCTATCGGACAGAATCTGGCTGCCTGTCGGAATATTGCGCGCCGTGGCGTTAAGTTTCCAATCGGGATATTGGCTACAGCCAAACTTAGCATGCACATCAGGGGCGGGAGCGACCGAGGAGCCAAATGCCAGTCTATAGATCGGAAAGGGGACTAAAGATCACATCCGGCAGGACACAGGTGACACGGCGGACAGCGGACGGCCGGAGAGAGGACCTGAAGATCCCTGCCAGGGTGGGGGGGTTGGGTCCCAGTGGAGTGATGGAGGACTTATAGACAAGCGCCGTCAGTAGAACACACACATACTTACGTGCGCCTACACTGACACTCGAAGACACGCACGCGCACAAACACGCACACGCACACAAACACACGCAGCGTCTGACAACGATGTTATAGACAAGTGCTGTCATTAGAACGGTCTCAGCGGGCCTTTCGGATCGAGCCCTCGCGACTCACATGATAACGAGCACTCAGAGGAAGGGGGTGATGGTGGAGGGAAGAGATGGGCGGGGGGGGAGACTGAGGAAGAGCAGGGACTTGGCCGTCCATTTGTCTGCAGTTAAAACAACTGGAACGCACAGAGAATGCTGCACCCACACTAAAACACATATTTTTGCTTCTCTCACAGGAAAACAACATACAGCTGACAAAAAAATGACGTTGGGCCTGAAGGACACGGGCCAGTAAGTACAGCATAGTTTCTGTGTCTCAGAGTCTGTCTCTCTCGGTCTGTCTGTCTCTCATTCTGCGTCTGTCTGTTAGTCTGCCTGTCTGTCAGGCTTGTTCACATAGAACTGCTTTAGGGTGTTACAAGAAGAGGATTAAAGTTACACTAAACCTGACATCTGTCACAAAAGTGTAAACATTCCCTGACAGAAGCAATTCCTGGGTATAGAACTAATGCTATCTTTTGCACTACTGTTTAATTTGTTTGCACAGGCACAAATCAAATATATCCAGCTGAAAGGCATTGGGTAGAATACAGCCTCTAACATTAACCAGACTGAATCTTAAACAATGACAAGGCTCATCTCTATAGTTACTGTTGTGGCCTGCTAATGAACTCAATGCTGTTGGTTTTCATTTTATATACAGTCGCAACTTGTTTTTGCTAATCAGGAAAATGGTATCTGGCTAGAGGACTGGTGACTGGCTAGAGGACTGGTGACTGGCTAGAGGACTGGTGACTGGCTAGAGGACTGGTGACTGGTTGGCTACAGGGAAGCAAGAGAGTTCACGACGAGACTCCTTGTGTGATTGGAGATAGAGGTCTGCCCACAATCCCCAGCTGACCAGGCTCTCTGCTCCTTAACATAACAAAGTCACAGCAAATACGAGTTAAAGTCATCGATGGTTGAGATCGCGAGTCAAAGATCAATTCCGATACACTAACAGATCGTGTTTTGTTAAGGGTCCAGAAAATCGGGACTCCTGTCTGAGTACAAGACACGAATTCTACGGTATTGCTGTTTAAAAAGAAAGGGTTTCAGAAGTGTTCTGAAAATGGGCAGGAACTCTGCTGTTTTGCCTCAAGTTGGTTCCACCGTTGCGTGTGCCAGGACAGGGCCACTTCGACCGGTCTGAGCTGGACTGGCTTTCACGTAGGATTCGGATAACCAAGAGACCAGAGGTGACAGAACAAAGAGCTCTGGTAGAGATGTACTGTAGTGTTTGATCTTTGACTGGAGGTACGTGTGGGGAGGTTCCCTTGCTGCTCTGTCAGGACTACTTCTACTACTACTAATACTACTAATAGCAATATTTCAGTGACTACTACTAATAATAATACTAGCTCTACTTCTAGTAGTTCTATGCCTATAACTATTAGTACTAGTTACTCCCACAACTACTAATACTCAATACCAGAAACCTGATCATGATTGATCCTGATCCATCCCAATATACTACCTAATCAGTATATTTGGATGCTAACCCAAAGCTGACAGCAACAGTATATCATCAAAGCAGATGAGCCCTAGTGTCAGTTAACACACAAATTGGTCCCTAATCCCTGCAGATTGATTTACGTTCTGTCAAAACGTATGTGAGCGTCATTCCATATAATATGAAGGGGAGTGACAGGTTGATCGCTGAGCACTTCACAAGAAAAGAAAAAAATGTCAGTTGAGCTCAAAAGCTCCGCCGATCACTGCCACGCCCCTGAGGCGAGCTCACACACTCCCAGATCTCTCCCGACATCAAGACATTTAATCTTAGGTGTTGAAACTCTAGGTTTCCCTGGGGTGGGGAAAAGAGTGGGGTAGTGAGATGTCTTGGTGCTCTTTCCTCCTTGTGATACGTTAGCAGTTATCTCCCTAAGGGCCCTTCCACTAGTTGGGTTTCAGTGAAAACGGCTACTACTAAAGATTACAAACTCAGGTGTGGCTCCTGTGCAATTTCACTCCCTCTCTTTCTAACTATTTTTTATTCATCCTTATATTGATTCATCTCTGAATTAGCTGCTGATTTGGTTGTTGAAAAGCCCACACATCCTATTGTTCTCTGGGCCAGAATTTATGACCAATTCAAATTATTAACAGAGATCATCATTTTTTACAGTGTTACAAACTTTTCTGGTCTGAAAGCAAAATAAGATGTAGCATTGTCAGGCATGTGTGGATAAGTTCCTGAAATGTAACATTCAATAACAACATTGCGTTTTATTCCAATCGTTTTGTTTAATACGAGACACTCAACATCATGCCAGTGTCTTGATTTCGGTGGGATGGTCTCGAGCTGAACTAGTGGGTTTTATGACATCATTATCCAAGCTGGGTCATATATTGGATTGGAGCCTACAGCGCATTCTGATAAGGATTCTCAATGTTCCATATGGGTCTTCTGATTCTCAACACTGACCATTCCTGTCTGGGGGCATGACCTGTGTGTGTGTGTGTGTGTGTGTGTGTGTGTGTGTGTGTGTGTGTGTGAGTGTGTGTGTGTGTGTGTGGAGGTTCCACTTGTCTGTCAGGTGTTGGTACTCACATTAGACATAAAAACAAAGCATTCTGGTTGGTGCTGATGGGTGACACAAAGGGAGCATCCAGACTCTACGTTACCCGATCCCCTCTGTGTGTGTGTGTGTGTGTGGTGTGGTGGGGTGGGGGGTACAGGGAAGGGGACAGCCTCATTGGCTGCCAGGATGGGGTCACCGTGAGGTTGAGACATACGTGATGGATGGACCTCTCTGTCTCTACCCTGGATCTCCTCGTTCTCATTCCAAATTGTTTTCTCTACTGGGGCCTCAATCTCATGCTCTCTTTCTTTCACACTGTTTATTTCTCCCAGAATCTTTCTCTCCCGCTCTGTTACTTTCACTCCCTGTCAAAAAAATATCCTCACAGGCTCTAAATGCATTTTAGTTTTATGCATTTTCTCGCTCCTCTCCTGATTGAATTTACCTCGCTGCTCTTTCCTCTCCCTCGCCATCCACTTCTACTCTCTGCCATTCTCATTACTGTTCTGCTCACCCAGTATTTCCCTTTTCTCTCACTCTCTCAGCTCCTCACCACTCCCTCTCTCCCCTCCTCTCCTCACCTCTCCATCTGTCTTCATCTCCTCCTCTGTCCTCCTGTCCTCCTTTCCCCCTCTGTATTCTTCCCTTTTACAGATGTTTTGGTCTTCCATCAGTCATGCCAGGCCAAAGCTGGAGATTCCTTTTTATGGCCTACTCTTTCCATCTCTGTTCTTTCCATTCTTCCCGTGTGTTTTCTCCATCCCTCCTCTCTTTGTTCTCTCCATCCCTCCCCTCTCAGTTCTCTGCATTCCTCCTCTCGCTGTTCCTCCATCGTTCAGCCCTTCATCGAAGGGCCTGAGTATTACTGTGGAGAGGATCTTTAATCTGAAAGACAAAGCCCTGCTAGTAAACTTGTCATTAAGACTTCTAACCCAATGAAATCTCAATGCTGGGGCAGTCACTATTTGATGCTATTCAGTCCCTTTTTTGGTTCATCATTGGTCAGGTTTCAGTGGCACTAAATCTGATCATTCATGTTGTTGAATTACAGACGCTTCGTTCAAACTATTCACATGTACACTTAAGGTTGCAGAATGTTGATAAAGTTTCCAGAAATTCCCAGGTTTTCCAGAAATCCTGATGCTAATATTTCTGATATCAGGAAGGAATAACTAGGAAATCAATAAATGATCCAATCTCTGGACAGCCAGAACTTAACAAGGCAACATTCTTCTATGCAGTCAAAAGGGTTAAATTTACATCAGAACCAGACATTTCAATTAACATCAGAAGCAGACTTTTATATAGGGAAGATTAACATGTATGGTTGATCTGGTCAATGCTGGGACACCAAATCTGGTCTATTGGTCTACTAAATTACAGATTAAGGTCTGGATAAATTAATTTGAGATGTTAATATTGACAGGATAATTTAAGAATTGGATTTATGTGTAATTCCTGACTGGTTTAGGGTTAAGATTAGGGTTAGGTAAAAATCATCACTGGTTAAGGTTTAAGGTTTGGAAAAGGCTTGTATAAAACTGAAGTGTCTGGTGCTGATGATTGAGCATGCTAACCATGATGGCTTAACTGCCTGTCCATCCAACTAACCACCATGGCCTAGCTTACCATAAGCGTAACTGTAATAGTGCTCACCATTGCCCCTGATGGATGGTTTTTAAACTATAAATTGCCATTTTGAAGAAACAATGAAAGTGAATGTGGTGTGAGGCCCCTGAAGCAATGTAGCTAGACTCACTTTGAAAGGTTCCTTGTCTAACGCTACAGCAAACATTCTAGAAGCAACAGTAGGGAGACCTATCATTCAAACTCTCCTACTTTCTTGATCGTACTGTCAATCCCTCCATCGGCTCAGTCCTTTTATTGGCACCAGGAGACACACATCTGTCGATGGTGGAATTCATTTTGGCTGCTGCTCAGAGGGGAGGGGTCAGCTGCTGCCGACGTGCCAATAACTAGACTACCCTGATGAGTGAGTTCTGCCTCTGTCTGTCTATCCGTCTGTCTGTCTGTTCCTCTGTCTGTCTGTCTCTCTATCATCTGTCTGTCTCTCTGTCTATCTGTCTGTCTATATTTCTATCTGTCTGTCTTTCTATCTGTGTTCATAGCCCTATCTATATGATGTGTGTTCATTTCCCTAATTAAATCAGGTGTTTTCATGGACCTACCTATAAAAGGTGGGTTCAAAGCCCAACCTATGTTGTGTTCATTGCGCTAATTTTGTCATTAATGTTCATAGCCCCCTACCTATATCAGGTGTGTCCATAGCCCTACCAAGTATGTTTGGTTTGTGCATAGCTCTACCTGTCAGGTATGTTTGTACCATGCATAATTACTGTATGTCAGGTGTTCATACCCTACCTAAGTCAGGTATGTTCGCAGCTCTACTCAATATGTCAGGTTTGGGCTTAGTGATGCCCTATCAGGGGCTGCAGTCATAGGGAACACTTCTCAAATCCATACATTTACTTCCTGAAACTGTGAATGTAGACAATTAAAATCGAAAATACATCTCACCCTATTTCAACCCCTCTGTATTTCTCACTCTCTCCTTTATCTTTGTCTATCCTCTCGCTCACTTTATCTTCAAATCCTCTCTCTTTCTCTGGCATGCATCCCTCTGAGCCAAAAACATACATGTCTCATTTTGTGAGGAGAGGTTTCCATTACACACTGCAGGGGTGACATCTGTTCAGTTTTGTTCTGTGCATATGTGCAATTTAGTATTTGAGTCTAAAAACCTGTTTAACTTAAAGTGTCCTAAACCTTTGATGTCGACGGCTGCGGATGATGTCATATGAGAGATCTCCAGTCCGCCCAAAGGAGAATGGGGAGGCTAGGACAGTCACATCTAATCAGAGATAACGAAAGTGTTGTTAGTTTATGCCATTATAATAGACGTAGGCTTATGAGATGTGAAATAGTTCATCAAATACGTATTAGTCGAGAAAGAGAGAGAAATGTAATCGTGGACAAACAGCGAAATAGATGTCTCGATGTCTTACAATTGAAGGTAGTCTAAATCTGGAGTGTTCAAACGTCGTTTACGGCGTAGCCCTTGGAGACGCTATCACTTTCACAACATCGATTTCAGAAACGTGTCGGGACGAAAAAACGTCTCTGTACTGTCTGCTCCCGAAAGCAGCCTTCCCAAAACAGTTTTAATAAAACGAGAATGCTTCTGGTGAATAGAAAAGCAAAGTGGACAGGTGAATGAAAAGCAGGATCAAACTCCAGACACAATAGTTTTAAATGGAACGCATTATAGGTAGTTTTACAAATTGTTGCTACGTTTATTGGGGGCACAAGAGTGCGCGCTAACCTAAATGACCTCGTCGTGACAATCTGGTTCAATCACTCTCACCCTGACGACAAAAAATACATTGAAACAACATAAGTCCAGAAGACAAGGCTTGGTGAAAAATGTGATTCAAACATTGTGGAAAACTAACGTAAATCATTGAAGTAATATATATATATATATATATATATATATATATATATGTTGTTATGTTGTTGTTCACAATTCGTTTGGAAGTCCCACTAATTTAACTAAAAGTGTGGAGATAACATTAAAACCCTGATAGCGGTATTTGTTCTCTCTTAAGATTTTGTAGTGTTTTTTGATGTTATAGCATATAAAATCATGTTTTTCCACGTGTATTATTTAAAATAAGAGGTAGAAACACTGTTTTTTGTTCAATTCTATAATGTTTTGCATTTGTGAAAAATTCTAAAGGGGCGATGGCCACTTTCAAATTAATCATAATTTAGTATTACATTTTCATGTTGTTGTTTTTGATCCTGTAGAGGAAGGTTTAATATATTAAATAAAATTTGGGCCAGGTAATTAAAAATAGATATTTGTATTAAGCTTACTCAAAATACAACCACAAATCAATAAAAAAAATGCTTAAGATTGATTTATCATTTTATTACGCCCAATCTAGCATGTCATTACATAATTAGAAACAGGCCTATTTTGATTTCTGTTCCTTTCAACACTGAATATATATATATATATATATATATATATATATATATATATATATATATATATATATATATATATAAGGGCGGTTAGTGGTGAGAAACTTTCAGTAGGGAATATATCAGGCGCTTCGAAAAAGTTAGTAGAACAAACATATTTGAAAACAGTATGAGACTACAAGTCAGTGCAGACTAACGCGAGAAAGTTTGAATAGAGAATATATCAGGTACTTTGAAAGTTAGTAGTATAAACATATTTGAAACTGTTTATGACATTACCTGCAGATGTCTTTTGGTCATTTATGATAGTAGTAGTAGAACATTAAAAATCGTATAAAATGCCTCTTTTAGGATATTACTCATTCATGAAATTGAATACATAGTTAATTCTAGTTAATGGCCATCGGAGCATGTTATGCAACAGTTAGGCAATTCAAAGTAAAACAACTCAAAGTGAATAAAAAGCTTATTGACACACACACACACACACACACACACACACACACACACACACACATACATATATTTATGTATATATATATATATATATATGCAACAAAAGTAAAAACACTCAAAGTGAATAAAATGCTTACATACACACACACATATACACACACACACAGGAGGAGGAGTAATGTGCATGTGTGTGTGTGTGTGTGTGTGTATGTATATAAGCATTTTATTCACTTTGAGTTGTTTTACTTTTGAAGAATAACCTTACTGTTTCATAATATAAACAATTTCATAAATGAGCAATCTCCTAAAAAGGGGCATTTTGTATGATTGTTGTTGTACTACTACTATCATAAATGACCAAAAGACATCTGCAGGGAATGTTATAAGTTGTTTCAAATATGTTGCATTCTCGCGTTAGTTAGTTTGCATTGACTAGTAGTCTCCTCACACTGGTTTATACACTCATTAGACAATCTACCACACCAACTCACCACCATCACCATCACCGCCAACCACCCTAACCCCGCTCATTTTCTATACGGACTAGCTAATACTATTCTGATCTTGTTAGGTAAGGGAAGGAAACGAGGAGTAGTGTTTTTTGTTTAAAATTCACTGTTCAGTATTGTAAAAAGATTTGTTAGGACTATACACACAGCCCCTCTAAGTCAAATATTTGAATATCTATTTCCCTCAAGAACCCGTAACGGTTTAGGTCCGATTTCGGTTTATCCGGGACTAATGGGTACTATCAACTACAGAAGAGAATGTAAGTGGGAAGAGTCTATTTGCTCCAACCAGATCAAACGCCTTTAAAAAGGTGCACTTTAAACAAACGCAGTTCTATAATGGAAATGAAAGGTGTGTAAGTGGGGATTGCAGTGGGAAGAAGTAGCTAGACGAGTTGCTTTGTAGCTAGACTGTGACTCTTGTTTATCCAATGTGGTCTGTAAACTGCCAACAACCTCATATGGTGGGTTCGGGGCTGCTGTGACAACAAGGTCGGTGACCGCGGATTGACCCAAAGTTTCCTTCTGGGGGTCAACTGATACGCATGGTTTTGACCGGGGTTACGAAACTGGCCAGGGAACGTTCAGGGGTTCTAAAGGCCTCAAGTACCTCAAAGAACGAAAGAAGATAATGAAAAGAGAGTATAGGCCTCATACAGGCCGGACAATGAAAGACAACTCGACACTAAAATGTGTTTTGGTATAAACTATGTTCGGATTATTTTGGTAAATATTGCTTTTTTATTTAATAAGTTGTAGTTTAAATTGACTTAATGGATATTATTGCATGCAGGCCTATAATGGAAAAGCTACACAAAGGCTTATAGCGTAGATCATTGGTGTAGCTACAAAAGTATAATAAAACAATAACCACTTTGTATGGGAGTTTTTCCTACATTTTTAAACAGTACTGCACGAAAATCTACTTTAATTTGATTTACTTTTTTAACGTGGGCCAATTCTGGAGCATTGTGTCTAAAGTTCTATAGGCAACGTTTTTGTCATAATTTGTTGGAAATTATATTATTTATTTTATCAATATATTTTGCATAAATCTATTTAATAATACAATTAATTCAATTAATGTTGATATTAAAATTAATACAATTTAATTAATGTTACATGTTACAATTGATTTTACAATAGGCACATGATCTTTAATTCCATGAGATTCATGGATTATCGGCGTTTTAAATAAGTCCATATATGAAATCGCGTTAATGATTTCGAAAGCACGGATCCGCATTGTGTTCGAACAGAGGATCTCTTACCTCGTGGCGTATAATTTTAATGTCATTCAGTTTCGAAAAATTCGAAATCTAAACAAAGATACATTTTTCTTGGAAATGTAGACTACTCTAGGAAAGGATTTTGGATCGATTTGTTGAATTCACTGTTGTAGAAAATGCTACGCTGTTTTAAATAAGTGGATAGTTATGATCAATTCGCTTTACTACAAATATAATATTTGAATTCAAATAATTGAATATAAAATCATGCGAGAGAGTTATTATCTTATATTGCAGGCTTATAATTTACAGCCTCAACATTTCCGTATTATGCTTTCCTAATTTAAAATTCTAAGTCTTAGGTTATTCATTGTGAAAAAATGACCATTGAAACGTATAAGTAAGCTAATGTTTGAGCAGCGAAAACGAAAATGAAAAGTTAATAACTATTGGTAGCTTAGGGTAACATTGCACATAAGGTGACGTGTGCTATACAAATACGCCATAACTTAAAACTCAGTGCAGTGAATAGCCTAAATCTGTTGGTAGGCCTGTATTTGAAAATGGTTGTTCTATGCGAGTAGATACAAAACAGGACTGGCATGCTCTATCAACTTAGACAAATACCTGTATCAACAGCGTTTATAACTATTTATACAGAAACACCCCTACTGTGCTAGAATGAGGGTGATTTCACCCTCACGAAATGTTAAATGGGACCATAAAAAGTCAATGTTAAATCAAATAATTTAGTTTTTAGTTTCAAACGGACCAATGTTTGCACTAACTTCCAACTACTGAGAAGAATGTGGAATTAACTAAATATGTTTCGAACTCTCAACGGAATAAAAACAACAGAATCACTTACGCATCTGCTCCAAGTTGCCTCAGTTGAGCTTCTGCAATCTTTTGTCAGCAAATGCGAGGTGAGGGCTCACGTACAATAGTAGCTTGAGCAGGTGGATTCAAGGTAAAGGTGAACGTTGATCATTAATCATGACTCGATTTCAACCTCGAGCTCTTCCTTGTATGGCAGGATCGACTCGCACCCTGCACACGAGGAATTGAGACATAATAAATAATATATGCCAGCTAGTTGTCGTGTTTTGGTTGAAAATGGGGGTGTGAAGTGTTCGAAATAAGTAGCATAGTTCACATAAAAACCTGAGGTTTGAGAAGAGAGTGTGAACTTGTTTTGTGACACTGAAATTCATACCGATATTTAGTTTTCCGACTTTACAACAAAAACCCATGTTAGAAATTCAAATGAATGTAATCCTGTTTATGAAACTGGGTGCTTGATACAGGTAGGTTCAAATGTACACTCAGTTTTTTTTAACATGTAATTGTCAAATCTAATTATTTTCCTATAGAGGCTATAACTATTTGTTAATACAAAGTGCGATCTAAAGTGCTCTTAGCACCGAGCTGACTACATGGATTCGATTTGACGATTAGTCGGGAAGCCATGAGAGCGATACAAAACTTTTTAATAAAGCCATGGACATATGTCTACACAGACATATAGAATGAAGCATATGGGCATATTTCGTTTTCTATTTTCCCTGAACAATTTGGGCGGAGATCGGGAAGCCGGGTGACTCCAACTGTCCACTGCTGTCACTTTGCACACATTTTGTCCAGGCCCTACGTGTAACGCAATAACAGTGACTATGTTCAATCTTGGATCTGGAGCATTGTTTCTAACGCGTCCTTAACCAGAAGTACACTATGCGGATGATACACCTCTCTGGCACCTTGGCTCAGTTAGCCTGACCAGCACATCGACTGGACCATGTCAATATCTTCCTCTCGATGTTTTAATCAATTGCGTTTCTTTTTGTCCCTTCAATAAACCTGCAGCTCGATGAGGTTGTCATCTCGAATGACGTGACGTCCGCGCTCTCATATCCTCTGTGGATAAACATTCCTTTATTATGCCAATAATGCTTTACCCCATGGGACGGGAGCGCGCACGCCTGCACGCGTTAAGAGTTAATTCTGGAACGTCTATGTTGAAGTTTTGGTGTTACGTAGAGGACTAGAGAAAGCTGAAGCTATTGTAAAGTACGGGAACAGGCAATTCGTAATGCATTTCCAGAACGTATTAACTTGCAAAGCCATTATATACTATCACTAATGTAACTGCGTCAATGAGCTTATAAGTACAATATCACTTTCCACGCACCATTTAAAAGCTTGTCTTTTCACTTTTTGAAGAAAGATGTTTTATTAATAATATTCTTGATTCTTGAATGTCGAGAAAAGAATGGGCCTTATCATCTCCGCCACAAGAAAAATTACAAGTAATCCAAAAAATGTCGTAGAAGCAAAAGCACTTTAATACACATATGTCGACCCGTAAATATCGCACTGGAAACACTTTACACGTGCTCTGCTCCAATAATTTGACACAAGTCCATAACAATCATCACAGGTCTCCAAAACTGATAAAACTCAGCGTTCAAATCGAGTATACATGAATGCGTCGCGCGTCATGCATACCTCACACATTACATTCAGATTGACACTCGCGACACTAAAGCTGCGTTTAAACCGAAAGCCCAATTCTGATATTTTTCTCCACTAACTGTTTTTCATGAGCAATTCGCTTCAAACGCATTGCTCATCCTCAGGCCGACAGGTGTTTCCCACGTTGGGGATAGGAAGCAGCGACCTTTTGGTTACTGACCCAATATGCCAACATGGCTGCCGCCACCTCTGACTTATCACGTCATATCTTCTCACTTCTAGTTTTTTGCATATCTGATTGATGAATAGAGCTAATATAGTAGAACAAATATCAAAAATGGACTGCGCCTAGACAGCTCAGTACTGATTCAGTTCGTCTGTGCTAATTAACTTTTTCACAGATAAATAAAATATTTTCACACCAGATATTTTATTAGAGAAAGAAAGATCAGAATTGGGATCCATTCTAAACGCAGGCTAAGACAGTACAAACACAGGCTGGAAACACAGGTTCGAACATGATTTTTTGAGGTATTTAAAGAATGTAGCCTACCAGCACTGATTCTATAAACCAAGTTGTCTTTGCTGATTGTGATGTAAAACCCTTTTAGTGCAGCCAACTTTCAGCGCCGCACTTTTGATGAGTCAATCTGGTATACATGAGGTATTTGTTTCGTTGAGCAGTCCAACTGGTTACCTTACAATTGCAGGCATACACTGCCGCATTTAACGTGGGAGGATGTCCCATGTGCACAATCATTTCTCGACACATGAACGAACAACTGGAATAGAAATCAAGAAAATATAAACATAAATCCATGGGATGCTGGTCAGATATTTTACCTTGTTCCAACCGTCAATAACAACACCACAGATAGCATAACCACATAGCATAGATTAACCACGACATTTCATTGTCTCAGTATACCCCATGTAGTGCATTTATATTTGTCCTGTTGGAAATCATTTAACCTATCTAAGTCAGGGCGTCATCTTTGCTATAGACCATCGCCACAGGACAAGTGTTCTTTAGCTGGAGGA
Source organism: Esox niger (assembly GCA_016801105.1). Taxonomy (NCBI): domain Eukaryota; kingdom Metazoa; phylum Chordata; class Actinopteri; order Esociformes; family Esocidae; genus Esox; species Esox niger. The sequence goes on along the minus strand of JACXGJ010011868.1, from coordinate 4,662 downwards.
GTAGGGATCAACCCCGGTTGATGCGGTTGAAGAGGGGGGAGATGGAGTGGAAGGGGCAGAGAGGGACTTCTCAGACCCAGCATCATCTGCTTTCTCCAAACAGCTATCCCTCGTGTCCGACACAGAAGCTTTGGTCGGTAAAAGGCCCTCCTTTTCACGTTTCTTCTGCTTCATCCGGCGGTTCTGGAACCAGATTTTGACCTGAGTCTCGTTCAGCTGAAGTGCAGCCGCGATCTCCACGCGCCTCGCGCGGGTCAAATACTTGTTGAAGTGGAATTCCTTCTCCAGCTCGGTGAGTTGTTTAGTAGTGAAATTGGTCCGGACCGTGTTAGGCTGCCCCCCATAGCCATACTCACCTGATCTGCCTGCAGGATAGAAGAATTAAGGGAGAACATGAAGGATACCAGGAACTCAAGACGAAATAAACACTAAGCTAGTTGATGTGAAACAGTTGTGGCAAGAAGACTCCCATGTACACTACAAAGATTTGGGTATAGTGTAATTGTACATGAAAATTTGAAGTTGCACATTCGTTTAGTGTAATTGTTTAACAGAAAGGTTTGAGGAGAGAATGCTTGAAAAATTAGCAGTGCCGTATTTGCACCAGAAGAAACAGTTAGACTACTGAACCATCAAGTTAACACAACTAAAAGTAGATAACTATCTATGTTCAAAAACTCAACAATGTAAACATACCCACTATGCTTTAGTGTATGTAGATTTTTAGGCATTCATAAAATCCTAATGATGACAGATGAATGTTTATATAGTTTGTATTCATTATTTTACCCCAAAACAAACAGTTGATCACTCTTTCCATAGCCACTTGCGTACTGAACTGGAATTTATATGATAGAGGATACGATTTTTATGGCGTTAGAAGGGCTATTGTGTTTTTTGTGGGGTCACAATGCCATTGTGATGTCAGATCACCATACATTTTTGAAGTAACGCTATCTTCCACTTTGCACGTTGATAACTTTCTCCAAAATCTGTGACTACACACACAAATATCAACATATGGCCGAACAATGTATGAATGTACATTTGGTTTTAAGACATTTATGCTGCCTTCATAACCAAAACAAGCACGAATATTTGGGATATCCATCGCGTTCACCTTTGGATGACACCAACCTGTTTTGGGCGGGTTCCTCTTCACTTTCATCCAATCAAATGTCTGTGCGCTGGAGGCGCTCTCCGACAGCGGCGAGCAGCAGGCATCAAGGTGTGTCGCATGCAGGGGTGACAGTGGGTTAGAGCACCCAGAAAAAGGAGGCAGGTTCGCGTGCTCGTGCCCGCTTCCATACGTGGCATGGGAGTACTGGAGCTGACCCAGGGGCGCGCCCCCGTAACCTTGGCGATGCTGTGGTACCATAGACGAGGAAATGTTCCCGGAGTACATTAATGGTGAGCACTGCGGAAACCCCGCGGCCGACTCCACTTCCTGGTTCAGTGTGTAATGGTTGTAGGTGGAACAGAAGCCCTGGGGTCCATAGCCCGTGCCGCAGGCCGGGTGTGCCCCGTAGGTTAGACCCAGAGAGCCGCTAGGCGTCTGGTAGGACCCCGTCTGGTGAGGGATGCCATCCGGGGAAGCCCTACTTGGTATGAAGCGCTCATCTGCCCCACAGTTGTTCACGGTGACCGCGCACGACTGGAATGTTGTTATTCCATGGTCCGAGTGGAACGCCCGAACAGAGCACGACCCGCCGTCGCCGCTCATTACCGAGTAATCTAAGAAGCTGCTCATTGTAGCATCGTCTCAACGGTAATGAAAGACCGGCCACAACAGGCCCGGTCTTCTGATGACTGTCTCACCCTAGGTGACCGTTCCCCGGTTCCCCTTGTTATCAAAAAAAGGGAGGGGGGCAACACCGGGCGATATCAATGAAACGGTGGGTGGTCACGTGGCACAGGTCAACCAGTGAGGTGCTCGACTGTGTCCCTTCAGCGGTGACAGATTGGTGTTTGAGTGGATATTTAAATTCCAAGCGCTCGTCGATCAAGGTGACGTGCTTCGGCACTAATGTATTAGCCGAGCAAACAATGATCCCAGAAGCAGACGACCGTGGACAGCTCGCAGGTCGCATGTAGAGCGCCGGGAACTGCAAACAAGACAACCGCTAACCTGCACTGCCCAGATGAATGTCAGCAGAGGGGTGGTATCCGACGCCCTCCGTAAAAACGACATAATGTGTGACTTCAGGACGCACTAGGTAAGGTGACATTTCAAGATTAATTCAAATATGGAAATAGAATTGAATCTGTGAGGGAGTGTGAAAGAGAGAATTAGAGATATTGTGTGGGAGAGTAAGTGTGTGTGCGTGCAGGAGTGCGTGCGTGCGTGCATGTCCATCAACATCGTCAGATGGTTGCCATGGAGACGTGAGTCCGATTTAATTGTAACACTCAATACACTTAAACAGAGGGATTTGATGTATGCTACATTAAGTTGTTTATACAGTTGATGTATACAGTAGATTGGGGCCTGTAGAGTACACCCCACATCAGTGAGTTGACTTTCAATGACGTGTTAACTGCTATGACAGAGGAACAGAGACAATGTAGGGTTTTAGTCGTCTTCAAGCTAGCGGAGTCTCCTGAAGAAGTTCACCCATAAAAAAATATTAAAAATGACTACAGTAATAGTGTTGCTCCCTAAATCCGGTCTGCTGTGTATCCAGTAGTTTTTTTTTCGAATATTACGCCTGCTCTTTTTCATTAAACATGTACAATGATCGGCTGACTACACAGAAGTAGGCTATATTCCTATAGCCTACTTTTGCTCCAGCAGACTGTAGAGAATGCATCTAAATTATCCTGTAGAGGACATGTATGGACGCCCACCCACACACACACACTCATTATTCAAACATTGTACATTCACATACACGTACGCCAGTTTTCTCGCGTTAGTTTCGAATATCCTTGACCTCGTGAGTTTTTTTGCTCGGGATTTCAGTACACCCACTCAGATTTCCAGAATTTGAATGTTACGTCACGATAATTAAAATTATATTAGGAAACTACTACAGGCAGAAATAACGTTAAAAGGTATAGCCTATTGAATAGTCATTGACCAACCTTATAAATGGTGTGCTTTTCCTGTAGGCTATCGGAGTACTGGCATGCTTCACTTGTTGTAGGGTAAGACGGGGTAACAAGTCCCTTCTAAGAACATTGTCTACTTGCAGACAAAAAAAATGAAATGCTGTTGAAGAAATTATACGTGGATCATGATTAGGCTTGGGTGAATATAATATAAATGAATCAAATATATGCAATTATAGTTTTTAGATATTTCATGAAAGGTTGTTTTTAGAAAATAGATTTTTGTACAGAGGTAACAGGGGGTAGTTACCCCAATAGTAATATACATGTGTATTAAAATCCAATAATACTGTTTCATGCATACATTCTTGTAATTAATAATAATTACAGTTAGCAAGCATCAGCTGAGCTTGTGATTGTACATATGACCATAAATGGGGTAATGTGGGAGCCAGTTACCCTTTAAAGAAGGGGGGCCAGATACCCCAGCACACTCATCCAGCATATTACTACTTAATTTAAAATGTATTCAAAGAACATTGTTAGTTAAGCAAGATCAGTGGCAGCCAGGGAAAGTGTTGGGCAAAAAAAATTGTCACACCTTATGGGACTTTTTGTGAATTACTTGGGAGGGGCAAGTTACCCTGGGGGCTAGTTACCCCATGTCAAAGGCTTAATCATTTGTTTATATTCATAAGCTCACAAACATTGACAAATAAGGAATTCCAATTCCTGCATTTTCAGTTATAGACAAATATGTGAAAAAATAGTTTTTGAAGGTTAAGTTACTTTAGCTAGTTACTGTCTATATATGCAGTCATGTTTATATACATTGCACTGGATTCTGTCAGTCGTAAGGTATATATTACCAAAGAGATTCACTAATCTGTTTGGAAGACAAGCAAATGTAAATGACCATTCAGTCCAAGAATGACTCATCACATTCATCTTTGGTTGATGTGGACAAACAAACATGGCAGCATTAGCTACCTTCCAGTTACATAAGGTCTACAAAAGATTACCCAGTGATTGTGAGCAGTTTTCAGCTCTTCTGGCATATATTAAGTTGTTCTATTCACTAATATCATTCATTTTAGTGTCAGACGAATTATGTTTATGTTAGCAAAATATGACCGCTAATGTTGCCTGAGTGTTAATAAGTTACATAAGTAAACTTTAAGGTCCCGATTTGAATACTTGTTCCCTCTGTAATTGTTTGTATACCTACACAATGAAATTTACATCTGACATTGAGGAAATAAAGTTGTAAACACTGTTGAGCTAAATGGGAGTGTAAGAAACCCGTGGTCTGACCTGTGCTGGTGGCCTCACTCGTACCTAAATGTTGTAACCATCAATTCTAACAACACCATAGAGATTGTACATTTCAGGGACCACACTAACCTGATCACACCGATGTGATTGTACATTTCAGGGACCACTCTAACCTGATCACACCGATGTGATTGTACATTTCAGGGACCACTCTAACCTGATCACACCAGTGAAATAAAACATTTCAGGGACCACTCTAACCTGATCACACCGATGTGATTGTACATTTCAGGGACCACACTAACCTGATCACACCGATGTGATTGTACATTTCAG
>JACXGJ010011867.1:0-19006 GCA_016801105.1 Esox niger | reverse complement strand
AGAGAGAGAGAGAGGCTCGAGAGTAAGAAAGAGTTTGCGATAGATTGGCAGAGAGAGATGCAGAGAAAAAGATCCAGAGAAGGAGATTCAGAGAGGTTGCAACAGTTGAGGGAGAAAGTACAGTGATAATATGTGTTATGGTTGGAATCATTAACTGACACTGTTAATCCACAATGGCAGTCGTGTGTAGCGATTTCGTATGAGCACACAACACAAAAAAGAGTTGGCCCATCGATTCAGCCCTGCCAGTCAGATATATCTGACAGAGGGGACAAAAGGGAGAAACAAAATCTCTAAAATCTTTCTTGAGAATTTTGCAGGCACAAAGACAGATAGAAAGACATTGTAGAAAACATAAAGATGCTTAGAGCACCTTACTGAGAGACAACATCCTAGGATGGACATCTCACAACATTTTAATGGTATCATACTGGGTGGAATGACTCACTTAACTGGAATGAGATATATTTGCAACTCCATCCACAATCCGAAGGGAATCAGCCAATGAATGCATTATAATGAACTTACCACAGAGAATATTTGAATGTTACTGCTCATGGTAGCAGATATAACACCTCTTTCCATCTTTATGGCTAGGACCTTCTGCAGCAAGAGCTGACCTTAAGCCATATAACACAGAAGGCCTTTTTGTTATATGAAGGTATAACTACATGACCGGTTCAATCACACACATTCTAGTAACTTAGTAAGTACCTCAGTACATTGTAAGTAGTAATTAAATGCACTCAATGGCCATTATTTCTGAAGGACTTGGAGCTGACACAGACAGTATAATATAAAAGTCTAATGCCTTTACATGCATGGAGTTTTATAATGTTTATGTAGAGACCACTTCACATGAACTTCAATTAGCTCTCAGGACATGGTTTCTAAAATGTGTGTTCAACCCAGAGAGACCCTTTATCAAAGAAACAATGATTCGCACCCTGAACTGTGTAGATTAATCCAAGATATCCAACTACAACAGGACTACTATAACTGGACTGCTACAACGGGACTAATACAACTAGACTACGATTACTGGAATACTAAATCCGGACTAATATAAATAGACTACTATTACTGGAATACTATAACTGGAATAATGTAAATGCATTCAAATAGGCATGATAATAATAATAATTTACTACATTAATGAAACACTTTCATTATACAAAACCGATGTCAAATGTCATGAATATACTATTATTACAAATGAATTAGTAATAATAATAATTATGTATACAATAAATAAAGTCAAAGGGGGGGGTAAAGAATCGGTTAAAAGCCACAACTCTGAGGCCAACAGTCAGGTCTCGGACATTCCCTGTTCCAGCCCCTCCTGAATGCAGCACACCCTCGCCTTCCCAAGCCCCTGCATCCAGCTCCCACCCCCACACTCACTCAATACAGTTACCTTGATCACTCCATGTTTTGGTTCTCGTACCTGCACACCCCCGGACTCCTAGTAATTCCGGGTGCTCAACAAACACTGCACCTTCCCGTCACAATCACCTGGATCCATCTCACCTGTTTCTGTCTGAGTTTGTGCACTATTTAGTCCTCCGTTTGTTTCTTGGTCACATGTAAGGTATTGCACGTTTTCATTACAGTCTGAGCCTTTGAGTTTATCTATTGCCTTTTTGACTTAACGTGTTTGACCTTGTATTCTTAAAGTCTTTGGTCTACTAGATTTTGCTTTAGCCTTTGTGCACCTTCGCCTGAGCCACAGAGTGAGGGAGATTGACAGTTCTTTTGTGTTTTTTCCATTTGTGAATAATCACACCAACTGTTGTCACCTTCTTACCAAGCTGCTTGGCGATGGTCTGGTAGCCCCTTCCAGCCTTGTGTCGGTCTGCAATCTTGTCCCTGACATCCTTGGACAGCTCTTTGGTCTTGGACATGGTGGAGAGTTTGGAATCTGAGTGATTGATTGCTTCTGTGGACAGGTGTCTTTTATACATGTAACAAGATGAGATTAGGAGCACTCCCTTTAAGAGTGTGCTCCTAATCTCAGCACGTTATTTGTATGAAAGCCAGAAATCTTTCTGGTTGAGAGGGGATCAAATACTTACTTCCCTCATTAAAATGCAAATAAATTTATAACATTTCTGACATGTGTTTTTCTGGATTTCTTTGTCACTATTCTACCTCTCACTGTTCACATACACCTACCATAAAAATTATAGACTGATCACTCATTGTCAGTGGGCAAATGTACAAAATCAGCAGGGGATCAAATATATTTTTCCCTCACTCTATATACATTTTCAATGCACAATATTTTTCCGTGGCGGTCAAAGGAGTACACAATCCTTGAGAACAGACACAAAAGTGTACAGTACAGATGCATCACCGCTACCTATCTGTAATGACATCAACTATTGGTAATTGTTTGGTAAGCAACTAACACAGTAGCACAAACTGTCAAAAGCAGTCTTGCAAAATAAAAGTACATTTTCTACACCCCCATCATTTGGACCAGCATATGCAATGGATATTCCGTACAGTCCAGGACACAAACCTGATTCTTGAATGACATGACTTTTCAATGATTTTATGAATCTATCACTTAAGTTAAATTAATCGGCTTTTCGAAAATTGGTATTGGGAAGTTTCCTCATTAGTCAAATTTTTCTGATTTAACCACAGTTTGTGTGCTGTTTTGTCCCTGTTAAGTATTAAAGTCAGAAACAGACACACATGCACACACACCCTCACACACACACACACACACACACACACACACAGCCAAGTGTCTAGCTACAGATTCCACAATGGCTTAATATGTTTTTGTTGCTATGAAGAGATTATAATGGTGACTTGATCCTCCAGAAAAACATGGAGACAAAGGATCAGAGGGATACTGACAAAGAGAGAGAGTGAACAAGACAGAGAGAGGATGGGGCAGGGTAACGATCTGAAGCAGCCCCAGTCAAATCTCCTCTTTTGGCATCATAGTCCTGGAGCCAGAGCAAAGCTGGGAGGGAGGAAAAAATGGTGTGGCAGTAAAGAGGATAGGGGGTGGCATTGAGGATGGATTATAGGGTGGATGACCATGGGGATAATAGGAGGGAAGCAAATTATGGGCTGGATGATGGGGGATAGGAGGATGGCTGGTTGGGATGGATGATAGGAAGGTTGATTGGGTTAATTAACTGGTAATGTACAGTTGGCTGGTTAGTGTCTTTAGTGCATACTTTCGGCTTGTATGGATATTACAGGAGGTTTGCACTACCTGTGTAGTTGCTGCCCTGCTACATGTGTTACTCCTGACTGAAGAGGAGGTACTGTAGAGCTGAAGCAGACACACACCCCCCACCCAGCTGTTCTCTGTGTCTCTGCGTCTCTCTGCCGCGTGTTATATTCCAGCCGGACTGAATACTGATGATGTAGGTTAAATTCACAGGTATTAAGTGGTAATGAAATGTAATACTTCTGTGGCGGTTCTGTAGATAACAACACTTTGCCTGTAACTGAATCTCTGAGCAATGTCGCCATCTCCTCATAGAACTGACTTGGAAACGTCATTTTCTCACAGGCGTGTGTGAGGAGCCTGCATGCAGGGGCCTAGATGTGATTTTCACTGTACGCCTTGTACTCAGAAAAACTTTATTTTGGATTGGTTTGGCAAAAGGTATCTTCCTGTATAGAGGCACAAGGTGGAGTGTAAACTCTGTACATGGTAGACTACCAAGGTGGTGGGACGGCGTTATGACCCCTTGCAGACTGTGTTTAGACCCACGAGATAAACTGTAGCTTATAAAAATAAGAATAATAAGTATAACGCCACCCAAAAAACACTTGGCAACTGTGAAGGCAAAAGGGCAGGCACAGGTAAACAGCTTACTGTGGGCGTGCCTGGAGGACAGAAAGGAACAAAAGAAATGGGCGGTTTGGAAAACTTTTCCTGGCCCTTAACACCAGTCACAGTACTCCTGAAAGTCTACTGCTTCGTTCCCGGTCTAAGGAGCTCGGTATGTATGTGGGTGTCTGAGAACAGAGTCTGTGACCTATTTAGGATGTTGGCAAAGAGTGCAACGAAGGAACTGAAAATACTTCAAAGGGTGCTTTTGAATCTATCGTTACCCTCCAACTTATGGTCTAACCCTCATGGTGGACTCAGATACACACACACAGACACACATGCACACATAAAACACAGTCAAACACACACACAGTCGTTTGAGGGTCCTGGTTTGAACTGGTCCCACGTTGTTAAGTATTCAGGAAGGGTGAGTAAAGCAGTGAAATCTGACTTTTACTCTCAGAGTGTCATTATGATTGAGAACAGACAGTCTACTAACTATCACCATGACCCAGCTGATGAGAATGAACTTACAATGCCCTGCTTGTCTCGTCATTAGTCTTACACTGCATGTTCGCCACAGGATCTGTCCAAAGTGCTGATCCCTGTCTGCTCCTTAGCCCACAAATAGCACGTGTCAACAAAAAGACTGAGGTCAGCTCCATAGGCAACACCAGGGAGGAAATCATTTAACCAAACAAAATGTTTTAGTTGTGAGACATTTAACCAAGCCGAAAGAATGGAAGGATCTGTACCATTTTTTGACCAGCATTTTTCCAAGAAAAACATTTGGGATATCACAATCTCTCTTTGTTTTGTTCTTTTAGATTTTTTGTAAAAAATCAATTGTGTTTGGAAGCAAAGAAACAGTTGCTATATGTAATGTAATGCAGCAGGATCTAATGTTATGCTGAAGTCATTTCTTAGTGAAATTCTTTCTTTCTTCCTGTCTCAATAATATTCTGTGGTGCTTTCTAAGCATGGGAAATGCTAGTTTACGCTGACATAGCAACTCTACAATACAGTTCTGAAGGAATTTACCTGAACCCATAAGAACAATTCACATGTTTTCACACAATGTTCTGTTTTATTAAACATTGTTTGGAAAGCTTACATACCTCTTTGTGTAATGCATAATAACTTTTGACCATACATTATTTTGGTGGCCCAAGAACTAGCCATAGTAAACAAGATTGTTGAAAAAGTATACCTTCAGAGAAATCTTTTTTTCTCGGTTGTTTGAGGGTTCAATTCTAAATGTTTTTGTAACTGTAATGGTATTTGAAAACTTTCTGTTCATCTGTTCATTTCTGCATCCATTGTAGAGATAATTTACAGTCCCTAATATTATGAAAAAAAGTGCGAAATTCTGTAATACCTCATGGATATCGACTCATTAATTATTTTCATGAATCATAAAATAATCAACTCTCAGTAGTGTACAGTGGTTATAAAGTAGTATTTGATGCTATTTTGTGGCATCTGGGGGCAAAGTTAAAAAATATGAAAGAATATGGTTTTGAGTCCAATATTTCATTTTGTGAAAGAAGTCGAGGTTTTAATCAGTGTGGTGTGAGCTTTGAAAAAGGTATCTACAGTTTAAAGGAAACTTTAGCAGTACAGATTTGAAAGCCGTAGTGAAAACTTTATTACAGTACACATGAAAATATTGATGAACAAAAGTGAAATGAACAATCAGACATTTCATGTCAACACTGTTCTCAAAAAAGTACTACGACATTTTTAAATATTATATTATTAGCTAGGTACAGTTCTTGGGCGAATATTCAAAGTATGAATGATGAATGACAGAAGAAAAAAAAATGAATATAGGTTTTGTTTACAATTTTGTTTGTGTTCCACTGATTGCCCTTTTCTTATAGCAATGGGTCACAAATCTGATCTCATATTACCATATTTTTTTTAATCAATGTTTGATTTGACTGTCAAGTAATGCTAATGCTGGTCACGTCTTTTCTTCTTTTACAATCGATCATCTTGTTCTCCTCTAGCGAAAAGGCCAAGGTGGAAAGTGAACAAACAGGACAAGATGTGAGCGGAGCACCTCTTTCGACCATGGTAATATAAGCCATTATTTAGACGGGCTCGGTGGGTGTATAGTACCGCTCCAGGATCACTAGTGTGTGTGTGCGTGTCCAAGCAACGGAAAACAATGTGTCTGTCCAGGGCAGTCTTTAAATTTGTCCTGTGCCTTATGTAGCACGAGCTTAAGCTGAAAACGGGTACGAACATACACAAACACGCTAACAAGTGGGATCCCTGTCTTTCTGAATATACCTGAAGAATAATTTGCTTGTGTGTGTGTTTGTAATCGTGTTATCGTGTTTGTTTGTGTAATGCCTGTTTGTGTAATGCCTGTTTGTGTAATGCTTGTTTGCGTGATGCCTGTTTGTGTAATGCTTGTTTGTGTAATGCTTGTTTGCTTGATGCTTGTTTGCGTAACTCTTGTTTGTGTAATGCATATTTGTGTTATGCATATATGCGTGATGCTTGTTTGCGTGATGCTTGTGAGCGTGATGCTTGTATGCTTGATGCTTGTTTGTGTAATGCTTGTATGCGTGATGCTTGTATGTGTGATGCTTGTATGCTTGATGCCTGTTTGCGTAATGCTTGTATGCATGATGCTTGTATGCGTGATGCTTGTATGCGTGATGCTTGTTCGCGTAATGCTTGTTCGCGTAATGCTTGTTTGCATGATGCTTGTTTGCATGATGCATGTTCGAGTGATGCTTGTTTGCGTAATGCTGGTGTGTGCAATGCTTTTTTGTGTAATTCCTATTTGTGGAAAGCTTGTTTGTGTAATGCTCGTCTCTGTAATGCTGGCCTCTGCAATGCTTGTTACAATAGCGACCATAAATGGTGCAGAAACTAACCCAGATGAACCCAGGGATTGTTGTGATGCTGAGCAATGGGAGGAGAGGAGGGATATAGGGCAAGGAGGAGGGGGGCAGGGGTATTATTTGGGCATGAAGAAAGACAGGCAAGAGAAAATAGCAGATATATTTATACAATAAGGCACCAGGGGGGTTGGTATATAGCCAATATAACACAGCTAAGAGCTTTTCTCTTGTCGGATTCATCGCAGAGTGCCTGGGTACAGCACTTAACTGTGGTGTATTGGCAATATACCAGAAACCCCAAGATGTCTTACTGCTATTATAAACTGGTTATGAACGCAATTATGACAATAAAACGTTATGTCATACCCTGCGTTCAACGGTCTTGTGCTGAAACATAAGGCTTCTGTAAATCAGTCTAAAACGGCCAGTCTAATTCTTCTCATGGTCGGAACATTTACTTTGGTGCCAAATGTTGAGTTAGCAATTCACAGGATTTCTTTCTGCTTCTTCAGTTAAAATTTCTTTAACTTTTCTGCTATCCCTGTTACTCCTAACTCTGTTTCTTTTCTCCTAACATATTCTTATTTTCTCTCTTTTTCTCCTGTCTGGTCCTCCTTTTCCTGTATCTTAATTTCAGGCTCTCCTCTTTATGTTTCTCCTCTCTGTTTCACCTATCTGGTTCTCTACCTGTTCCTCCGCTGGTTCTCCTCTTTGGTTTTCCTTTTTCTGTTCCTCCTCTCTTCTTACCTCCAGCTGTTTCACCTGTTTTGGGTTCTCATCATTGGTTCTCCTCTTCCTTTTCTCGTCTCTAGTTCCCCTTTCTGTTTCTACTCCCTCTTTTTTTCTTACCACTTTCTGGTTCTCCTCTATACATTTTGACTAGCTGGTTCTTTCTGTTTCCTAACCTGTATTTGGTTCTATTACCTCTGGGTACTCCGTTTCATCTTCCCCCCAGTGGTACTGTATGATGAAGCAGTTTTTAAATTGACACTAGCTCTCTGGGAGTATTTGTGTGACAGAGAGAAAGTGTGTGTTTGTGGGTGTGTGTGAGTGTGTGTATGTGGGCATAACCCTTTAGAAGGGCAATGAATTCTGTTGTTCATTATTCTAAATGTGACCACTTTAGTTAAATTAAGGCTTTAAGTTTTAATATTAAGGATGTCTCCTCTTCTCCAGCAGCTGGGGTGAATTCATAAGCACTGGGGTAAATCCTGCAAATGAAGCACATTTATAGATAACTTAATTGTATACTATTGGCTTAGTGCCACAGTAGATTCAATGTACACTCTTGAAGGACACTATTTCACGTGATATGAAGGCTTTTTTCGTCAGTATATTTCAAGTCGGTTTATTTCTTTATTTTTAGTCAGTACTCTAACAAAAATATAAAATACAATAATACAGTGGTTTCCACTCAGTCAAAATGAAAGAATAGTTTCCATTTACTGTATAGAATAAAATCTATAATTAAAATCTATAGAGTTCATAACTCCAGACAATGATAACATTGGTTAGATCTGAAATTCTTGAAGCACCCAAGTCCAGAAAAGGTCAATGCCTCTTGGATGGTAAATATGCAACCTTAATGCAGACATATATCTTTAACACTAGCTATTAGAGATTCTTGATCAGATAACCTACTATATAAGACCAGAAAGGAAACAAACATCAAGGATTAAAATAACGATTAAACAAGAATAGTTAATTGAGATCAATCGCACAATCCTCTGTAGTTAATCACAATTAATTGCAATATTAGAATGTGTTCAAATCTGTTGAAAAAGCAATGTATTGTGTTTTATTGTAAAAGATGGACACTGATTGAGTTGGAATTAAATAGGTGGGGGAGCTTTTCCAAGTTGGTCTGTCACACCAAGGTATCATGGCCCTTACATTTTGGCCCTCAAATTACCTCATTAACGAGTCTCTTTGTAGTTTTACCATCTCTTACCACTGGGCTCTTTATAACATGCTATGTTAGGCCTCTGTAAAAACACATATCAGTCCATATCATGGAGTGCTGCACTTTATCAAACCGTAAATCGCATGAAAGCTTTTCAAGATGTTGTCCTGTAGCTGATGTTTAGGCTATAATATCATTAGAACGGGGCTCAGGTGGGGGCCTACACACAAAAACTTGTCATCTTTGAGAGAAGCAACAATGCACCAGGTAACTGCGTTATTACGTGTATTATTCTCTATTTTAATGAATGGGTGATCAGATGCATAAGTCAGCCTCCTTAAATAGTCGGTGAATGCATAAGGTACTGTTGGCAAGTTGAATAGAGATGTTTTCCTGCAAACATAAATCAGGGGAGATTAGTAATATCTGCATATTGTGTATGTTGTTTGTCCATTGCACTGTTAGAGTCCTCTTGGTTATGTTGCAGATCAAGACGATACCTGATGATTTCAACTGCTACTCTGCGACTCCCCCTGTTTGTTCCTGTCCTTGTCCATCTGGCCATGCTTCCGATCTGGACTAGGATTAAATACACTCTGGGCTTAGCCCACATGCATCGATTAATTATTACAATTTGGACTCTTAATATGTTTACCCGACTGGTCACCAATTTGAGCCTAGTTCCTCTCTAGGTTTCTTCTTAAATTTCGGCCTTCTTAGGGACTGCCACTGAAGTTCAACACTACAGTTGTTTGCTCCTTGGGTTTTAAGGCTGGGTGTACTTTGTGACAACTGCTGATGTAAAAAGGGCTTAGTAAAATAAATTTGATAAAATAAACTTGATTGATATATTTAGGCGAAAACGCCACTGGCAATGACTTTAACGTTTATCCAAGGCTTGCAAAATATTAAAATAATGATAGCACATCATGGTACAAGCTACAGTTTGTGTTAGAATCTTGTTAGCCTGTTGTCTCTGATTCTTTTATAGTCTAAGGTCCTACCTGATGTGGAAGTAATGTCTCCCTCTCTCTTTCTCCCCAAGCAACAACACACTTATGCACTGACACACAACACTCAGGAGCAACGGTCTCCAAACCTTACGGGCATGAGAGCAACTTAAAAGGTTGAAGGTTTTTCATTCTGTCTAGCACTGCCTTGACATTTTGGATTCTAAAATGGCCGTTGTTTATAGTAGAATGAAGTGCTCCATACCTATAGATTCTGCCGAGCCTTAGCTGCATGATCAGTGAAGTAGGAACTAACCTTTTGATACACTCGTATGAGCTATTATGTGATATCAGGCACATGTAAGTTTATATTTTCCATTTATTTTCATCCTGAAGAAAAATGTAGTTACGACAATAATTCTAAATTGCCATATCAATAGCTGAAAAACATTTATTACCATGCTAAATGAAGTAGCTTACCAATCCCTGTTCAACTGAAGTTGCCAGTATACCACTGAGTGGATATACAGTATGTCACTGGGTGCGTATTTTCAAATGCACCATCCAATGTAAAATCCTCAGTGAAGGGCTTTTATATGAAAACAGAAACAGCTCAATGGGTCTCCAGCGGGTACAGCCGAATGAATCCCTTTTAGGATCTAAATAGAGTTTTTGTATATTGCTGTGTGCACACAGTAAATAGTACATGTCTGTATAAAGCCCTATTCAAAGTAGGCAGTTGTAATGACATGCCTTCACTTTTCAATTCAGTTGATGTGATCTGAGTTTTGAAGAAACACCAAATGGCCTATGCATTTCCAAAAGAGTTGGGACACTGTGTAAAATGTAAAAAAACTGAATGCAATGAATGTAAATCATTTAAAGCAGGTATTCAATAGAAAATAGTATAAAGACAAGATTTCAAATATTAAAACTTTAATTTCCCAGCAACACAAGCTGGGACAGGGGTGACAAAAGACTGGAAAAGTTGTGTATTGCAAAAAAAAACTTGTGGAACATCTCACAATTAAATAAGTTAATTGGCGACAGGTCATTAACATGACTGGGGATAAAAAGAGCATCCCAGAGAGGATGAGTACTTTAGAAGTAAAGATCGGGAGGGGTTCACCACTCTGTGAAAGCTGCGCAGGCAAATAGTACAACAATTAAAGAATAACGTTTCTCAATATTAAATTGCAAAGACTTCAGGATCTCATCATCAACAGTATTTAAGATCTCTGTACGCAAGGGACAAAGCTGACAACCACTATTGGATGGCCATGATTATCAGGCCCTCAGGCGACACTGCATTAAAAACAGACACGATTCTGTAGCTTGGGAACACCTCTGTAAATCATTGTCTGTGAACACAGAACGCCGCTGCATCCACCAACTCTACCATGCAAAGAAGAAACCATATATAAACAAGATCCAGAACTGCCACTGCCTTTTCTGGGCCAAAATTCATTTAAGATGACTTGAGGCGAAGTGAAAAACTGTGGTCTGACAAATCCAAATTCACAATTATTTTTGGGAATTATGAACGCTGTGTCCTCTGGGATAAAGAGAAGAGGGACCATCCGGCTTGTCAGTGAATATACTCTTATACTGTTCAGCAATAACTGTGACTTCACTGGAATGAAAGTCACCCATGCCCTGCACACTAATACACGCCCATAACATCACAAATTGCTGACATACAATTGGAGGCAGCTGTGCTGCATTGCCTCCCATTGGGGATCCTATTTAAGTTGCCCTTGTTTGAGTTCAGTTGTGGATCATTGTTTACACCAGACGTGTTTGCTTTCTGTTACGCATCAGTTCTCGGGATGTGCCTCTCCTTTTGTTGCTTTTTGGCCTGTTTTGCAAGAAAGAAGCATTGAAACTCACTCACTTCTGCGCCTGTGTCCTGCCTCCATGACCATGACAAGACGAAGTTTTCGCCATCACACCTGAAAGGCTTCCTCCTTCCTTATATGCTGTAGACAAACTTTGATTGACAAGAGTTGAAAAGAAAAGCTTTGAGTGATAAAAAGAAGGGTTCAAAAGAAGGGTTCAGTTCTGGCTTTAGTGGCAGAGGGATACAGTGAGCATCAGGTTACTTCCATCCTACAAATTTCAAAGATGGCCGTTCATAAGAACAGGGTCAAGCAACGGACATTGAGGACAACAAAGCCACATGCGGGCAGAGGGTGAAAATGACTGTCCACTGACCAAGATGACCGTCAACTCATTCGAATGTCACTGAACAACTGTAGGATGACATCAAGTGACCTACAAAAAGAATGGTAAACAGCAGCTAGGGTGAAATGCACGGCGAGGACTGTTCAAAACAGGCTCCTAAGGGCAGGGCTGAAGTCATGCAAAGTGAGAAAAGTTCATTAATAAGCTTGCAAAAGACCATAAGGATTAGACTGTAGAAGAATGGAGTAAGGTCATCTTCTCTAATGAGTCAAATTTTCAGCTTTGCCCAACATCTGGTAATCTAATGGTAAGACAGAGACCTGGAGGCCTACAAGCCACAATGTCTCACACCCACTGTGAAATTTGGTGGAGCTTCATTGACGATCCTGGGATGCTTCAGCAAGGCTGGAATTGGGCAGATTTGTCTTTGTGAAGGATGCATAAATCAAGCTAAGTACAAGGTTATCCTAGATGAACACCTTCCTTCTGCTCTGACAATGTTCCCCAACTCTGAGATTTTTTTCGATCAGCAGGACAATGTTCCATGCCACACTGCCAGGTCAATCAATGTGTGGATGGAGGACAACCAGATCAAGACCCTGTCATGGCCAGCCCAATCTCCAGTCCTGAACCCCATTGAAAACCTCTGGAATTTGATCAAGTGGATTGTCACAAGTTATCAAACAAAGCCAAGCTACTTGATTTTTTGTGCCAGGAGTGGCATGATATCACCCAACAACATTGTGACCAACTGTTGAAGAGCATGCCAGGATGCATTAAAGCTGTGATAACAAAATCAGGGTTACTTTACAAAAATGTTTTCACTTCCTAAATTAAAACAGTAGTATTTTGCAGTTGAAAATCAGTATAATTTTTTTCTTTGCATTATTTGAGGTCTGAATACAATGCATCTTTTTTGGTTGTTTTGATCAGTTGTTATTTTTTACAAATACATACTCTAAATGACAATATTTGTATTTGGAATTTGGAAGTAATGTTGTCAGTATTTTGAAAAATATAACAAATGTTTTCATTTTATTAAAACACATACCTATGAATATTAAAACCAGAGAAACTGATTATTTTGCAGTGGTCTCCAAATTCTTTCCGGAACTGTATATCAAAAAACATAATCCATGTTGTAGATGTCCATGGATGTCTATAGATGTCCAGAAGTGTTGCATCCAATTGACATTAAGGCTGTGTTGCACTATGGCTAAAGGGGAACTTTTTGGATAACATGGGTCTCTGCTATGGCTACTTCAATACATGAATAACTAGGCATCAAAAACATTGATGTGCCTTGATATACCTAGACTGGCCAGGCCTCCTTCTCCAATGTAGGACGCAGATTTGGAAGCCATCTCCGTATAACTGACAGACATAATGCAATTTCTGCCTGGGTTAATCCCTGATCAAAATAGAACCGGATGCACTGATCCACCGTCGGCTCTGCCGCATCAGCCATAATGTCAATCTAGCATCAATATGTCCACTCTTGTTTATAAAGTTGTCCTGTGATCTGGACAAAACAAATGTTATGTCTTGGTTAAAAGGAAATTTGCTCCTGATCCAGACAAAATGAGCGAATCTTTTTTTCATGACTATGCCTTGAATTATGTTCCTTACTATGGTGTTATAAAATTATGCTTCTTAGTAAAGACCTGTTTTTCAAGGAAGACTTTGGCAAATATGCTGGTGATCACAGTGGGATTGGCAGGGAAGCAGAAAGGTTTGGAACTTCCTTATTGGTCTACTTAGTACCACCTATGTCACCAGCTAGAACAACATCGTATCCAATTAAAATGCTTTTTGTCTCATTGCATCATCTCCCAGCAGGTTGTGGAAAGTTGTAGATTGGGATGCATCCTCCAAAGCACATTTATTGGGTAATTCTGCTTCTTATCACACTGCTCACTGAACCAGGAAGTAGGCCATAACCAATGTGCTTGGTTGGACAGTGCTCTCCCGACTAATGACCAAAAATAAGCTTATTGGCGCTCCACCCGCGCTAGTGAGCAATGCAGCATGGCAACCCTGTCTGACATCCCTACCACCATCTAGAAAATGCCGAGCCAAATTGCACCACCAATTGTGGAAGTACAGGGCACGATCAGTATAACAACCCATCAGGCAATCTTTACAAAAAGCTACTATGATGAAGGGGCTTCATTATCATGTTCACATTTTTTAGGTTTTGTTATAACCTCACAATGTGGAAATATTGTCTATATAAACACAGTATAATATTGTTTTTACTGGGTCCCAAATACTTATTTGTTTCACATTCGACAAATCTCTCATTTTCCTTTGTAATTTATCATATGATATGCAACACTCCATCCTTTCTTTCTCTTTCACATTCATGGGCATCTTGATGGATAGTGTGTCTTTGTGAAATAATGTCTTAAATTAGCCATCTTTAAAATGTCTGGTGCTCTCCGTGAAATCGTGTAGGACTTTACCAGTTCTGCTGTGCTCCTACCACAATCCTGATGGACAGAACAGAAGCTATGCCCACCAGTGGCGTTGTCAGCCCTGGGCGTCCGGGGTTATAGCCCGGATATTTTATGAATAGCCCCGGATCTCAAACAGACCACATTTGTTTTATCTACTCATCTATAATTCCGATCGTGGATTTTGACAATGTAGACATGTAGCCTCTAGCGTGTATGGGGGGTGGGCTAGGCCACAAATGTATTGTGATCCTAGTGACTCCCCTGGTGCCCACTCCTCTGGTGCCCACTCAAGATAGTTTCTCCCTATACAGGTTAGAATGAAATGAAAAAGACTGTTTGACTGTTTCAGACCTCAGAGAGATTAGGAGCACTTACAAACACACCATACTCAGGAAACGCACATAAAGGAAACACATATTATTTGCAAAATGTTACAACATGATATGGTGCATGAGCTGAAAGAGAATCAATCAGAAATTCTGCGAATACCACTGGAATAATGGAAATTCTTTCCTCAGAAATGTATTTTTTGAAGACTTTTAAGCCTGAAGAAATTTTCAGACAGGCACACTAACACGCAGTAATGCACGCACACATGTACATATATAAATGCACACATGTATGTATATACATATATTTATATTCATGTGCATGGGTATATATGTATGTATGTATGTACATGAGTGTATATATATTTATATATGCAGTACATACACACATACACATGCAAGCACACACACACACACACAAGCAGAAAGGCAGAAAGTGTGATGGGATAAGTGCAGACACAGGTAGGCCAGGGAGGCTAGCTGTAGCTTGAGGCAGTCGAATGTTCAGCATGGTGGAAGATAGGAGACGAAGGAAGAGTACCAGGAGAGACGTGGAGGAGCGAGTATATCCTAAGGCAGTGGAAAGTCAAAGCAACACCCCTCACATCATCCCTGGCCACTGCTAATATACCAATGGGCTTAGCCTATAAGCTCGGTTGCAGCCTCATACCTCAACTTCAGTCTCAGATTCAGTCTCAGCTCCAGTCTCAGATTCAGTCTCTGCTCCAGTCTCAGCTCCTGTCTTAACCTCATATCCCAGCTCCAGTCTCAGCTCCAGTCTCAGCTTCATATCTCAGCTCCAGGCTCAACCTCACATCGCAGCTCCAGTCCCAGCTCCAGTCCCAGCTCCAGTCTCAGCTCAAGTCCCAGCTCCAGTCTCAGCTCCAGTCTCAGCTCATCTCAGATTCAGTCTCAGCTCAAGTCTCAGCTCCAGTCTCAGCTCCAGTCTCAGCTTCATATCTCAGCTCCAGGCTCAATCTCACATCGCAGCTCCAGATTCAGCTCCAGTCTCAGCTCCAGTCTCAGCTCATCTCAGATTCAGTCTCAGATCAAGTCTCAGCTCCAGTCTCAGCACCAGTCTCAGATTCAGTCTCAGCTCAAGTCTCAGCTCCAGTCTCAGCACCAATCTCAGATTCAGTCTCAGCTCCAGTCTCAGCTCCAGTCTCGGCTTCATATCTCAGCTCCTGTCTCAACCTCACATCCCAGCTCCAGTCTCAGCTCCAGTACCAGCTCCAGTCTCAGCTCCAGTCTCAGCTCTAGTCCCAGCTCCAGTCTCAGCTCCAGTCTCAGCTAATCTCAGATTCAGCCTCAGCTCCTGTCTCAGCTGTAGTCCCAGCTCCAGTCTCAGCTCCAGTCTCAGCTAGTCTCAGCTCCAGTCTCAGCTCCAGTCTCAGCTCCAGTCTCAGCTCCAGTCTCATCTTCATATCTCCGTTCCTGTCTGAACCTCACATCCCAGCTCCAGTCCCAGCTCCAGTCTCAGTTCCAGTCCCAGCTCCAGTCTCAGTTCCTGTCCCAGCTCTAGTCTCAGATCCAATGTAGTTTGTTACACACTTAACCATGTGAGCATTATCCAATGTGCATCTTCAGCGACACATACTGCTTTCCATATTTTAATTCCTGGACTCACAATCTCTGACCCCAACAACCCCACCCAACAAACACGCATGCACACACAACCCCTGGTCCAGAGCATGCACATTGACCCTGAGGGTGACATCAGGGCACCCATTCACATGGATACATTGAATGTGTGAGCATGTGTGGGCGGAAGACAGAGGGTGAAACATTTGATAGGGTCAAGCACTTGGCTTTTCAGATGCCGAATTTTCCAATCTTCCGCTACTTGACTTCCCCCATGTCTACTGTACATGTGGACACAAGCGTTTAGCTTGTGAAAAGTGTGAAAAAGCTCTTTGTGACAATTGCTGATGCAGAAAGGTCTTCGTGAAATACATTTCATTTGATTTGATTCAAAAGAAAGGAATGGGGCTGAAGGTTGCGTTTGTGTGTGCGTGTGTGTATGTGTGTGTGTGTGTGTGTGTGTGTCTGTGTGACTGAACAGGAGCCAAGCGAGGGGGAAGAGAGGTCTTTGTGTGTACGGATGGATGTCTGCCACCGATAGACGAGTCAACCAAAATTTCCATCACTACTGCATAAGTGTGTGTGTCCTCTATTGTCCTTGAACTGTGTGCCTTCCATTATATTGAGCTGTTAGACACGGGGGTGGGGGGGGGGGGGTTGGTACTCAGCCCACACCACTCTCAGGCCAACTACATGTGTGTCTGTGGCATGGGGGCACATCTGTGGTTTCTGAAAGATAAGTGATTTCCGTGCGTGTGTGTGTGTGTGTGTGTGTGCGTGTGTGCGCGCGTGTGTGTGTGTGTGTGTGTTTGCAAGTCGTATCAGAACTAGGTCAGATTTACAGCCCGTGGATGGAAAGAGCTGCTGATGCTGTGCTTTGCAATGGATTCAGGGGACACAAACACACACGCAAGAACATCCTAACCTTTTAACTCTCACCTTATCCTATCCTTCTGACCCCTGGCGGTGCCCTTGTGGTAATATCAGGGTATTCCAGTTGTAGTGGTCTGTGAGATCCGCTATTTACAGAAGAACTGTAGCTAGGTCTCTTTTGAGCTCTCAATGCTTCTGTGTGCTTTTCTCCATCTCTATCCCTTTCTCCCTATCACCCCTGCTGTTTGGCTTTTTTACATACAGAAACACACAAATACACTCATAAATGTAAGAAAAGTGCATGAAAGAAAGAGATAGACATCATACTATATTATATGAAACATGTCTGTCCCAAGTGAGGTTACATTTAAAAATTAGCCCAACTCCAAACAAACGTCTCACCAAAAGAAAATATTCCAAGGACTACCTTCCTGGGGAAGAGCTGTTTTAGCACAAACTAAAGGTCCATCTAGCTCTGGACAGCCCTGAACCACAGCCCTGAATCTCCTCGTCCAACAAATGCTCCCTGCCTCACCGAGTGGGTCCTTTCCACTGACTTCTGAAGAACCTGGACAAACATCTTCCATTTCCCTAGAGATGTGGACATCGCCCCAGTCTGCCGTATGCACAGTAAAATCTGTTAAATGTAGTGACTTTGACATATCAGATTCCAGAAAACTTTCCAAAAGGTCACTATGGACATCTGTGTCTGTTTGTGTATATGTGCACATGTGTATCTGTGGGTGTGCTTGTGTGTGTGTTTGTGTGTATGTATGTGTGTGTGTGTGTGTGTGTGTGTGTTTAGATTTTCACCCTTCTTGCCCTTGCTTTCCTTTAACTCAGAGAGAGTGGGAATGCTGAAAAGTGTGTTTCTTCATTTCACCAAGTCTAACACACAAAATGAGGATGAAGGCCAGTCCAGACACTGTGATCACTTTAATCAACTCTGTGTCTGGACACAGCGAATGGTCTGGAACAGCTCTCTCCTGAGAAATCCCAGCAGAGAAAATACAGTCAAGCTTGGATGTAACAAGCCCTTCAGGATCAGTCCAGGTCTGGAGTAAAAAATCGGTATTAAGAAATTCTACTTATACTGTACATCATGTCTTATGACAGAAGAAGATAATGAACTGAATGTGTGATGGTTTCCAACTCAAAATATACACACTAGAACCAATTACCCTCTGGGACATGGAGCCCAGTGCTGACACTTCAGGTAAGATTAATTCACAGGGATGAATCTCAATCTGCACGCAGGGTCGTTTATGCGTCATTTTCATTGTGCAGATAAATACTTGGATTACAAGAATGTCTAGATACACTAAAACGGATGGTTCTTATTTCGTGCCATTAGAAGTTATTGATTTCACTAGTCCACCTAATCAATGAGTAATTTGATTTCATGAGTAATAATGAAATCAATCAATCAATTAGTGTCCATTACCCCTAGGTCCCAGCCTGAGGTCAGCTAGTCTAGGGTCACTAAACATCAAACTGTTTACTGCCACTTAAATCAGTGAATCACCACTGATGGGTATAATCTCAGGAAACATAGATGCATTGAAGTACTTAAGTGCGCACACACGTACAGACGTGTGTACACAAACACACACACACACACACACACACACACACACACACACAAACACTACTTCAGGCCTAAAGCAACATGAACTCTACAAGCCTGTTTCTTGGTTCCAGAGCAAGCCTAGGCTTGGATTTAAGATCCTGCTCAATGGAGAATAAAAAAGTGTTTCTCTATTGAGGATTAAATCTGTGCAAGGGAATCTGGCTCTGGATTTGCTTTATTCTAACATTGAAAGGAATCCACATCCACTGATACTTCATTACAGATAACCTCTCCCCTTCTATGTTTCTCACCAGGCCCGGGTTGGGTAATCGGAAGAACCGGGAGAATTCCCGGTGGGCCGCTTCACTTTTGGGACGCTCGAAGGTATTATTTTTGTTGACATTTGGCATGTTAATCTATCTTCTCTTAAAGTAGGCTACACACGTTCTGCATTCTGACACCGCAGCCTCTGCATGGGTTGTACCATG
>JACXGJ010011866.1:0-19063 GCA_016801105.1 Esox niger | reverse complement strand
AGGGGACAGGTTGAGGAGGAAGAGGGGGGCAGGGGACAGGTTGAGGAGGAACGGGGGGGGCAGGGGACAGGTTGAGGAGGAAGAGGAAAACATTGAGAAGGGGGAGGGGGCAGGGGACAGGTTGAGGAGGGGAGGGGCTGGGGGAAATGGGTGGGGAGAGACATGGGGAAGTGTCTTTGTGTTTTGGGGTAGGTGTCTAGGTGCTGGTCAGACAGTAAACAGAGCTACATCAGGGTCTCTGAGGTGACCTTTCTTCTACAGGAGTTTGAATCCTTCAGTCAGTATACAAGCCCCCTCAGAAACAGGACATATAAACCTCCAGGACACATCCCAGACTCTGTGGTTACCTGGGAAACAGGACATATAAACCTCCAGGACACATCGCAGATTCTGTGGTTACCTGGGAAGCCACCAGGAGGGGAGGGTGTTGGAACAGCAATGGGAACAGAACCACTTCCGCTGTTCTCTCTGCTGCTGCCACTGCTGGGATGACTGCCACCACTACTGCCACTGCTGAGAGAACACACACACACACACACACGTTTGTACAGCAAACCTCATGGGGACCAGAAAATAGAAATTGCATGATCCCTTGCCCTAATCTTAACCCTAACCCTTAGCCTAACCTTAACCTTTCCCTAATCTAACCGTAACCTCAATAAAGTAACATTTATGCTTAAACTTTACCTAGGTGTAATGCCTAACCTTAACCCTAAACTTAACCTAACAATGCCTGGACCTTAAAGAAACCCCAATTCAAACTCTAAATGCAATTGTAAGTTTGACCCTAAACCTAAACCCTGAGGCATAAATTGACTCTAATTTCTTGTGGTTTTACTATACCCATGGGGACATTTGGTCCCCATCAGTATAGTTAGACCTAGAGAGACAGACACAGAGACAGAGACAGACAGACACAGAGACAGACACAGAGACAGACAGACACAGAGACAGACACAGAGACAGACAGACACAGAGACAGACAGACACAGAGACAGACAGAGACAGAGACAGACAGAGACAGAGACAGACAGAGACAGAGAGAGACAGACACAGAGACAGACACAGAGACAGACACAGAGACAGAGACAGACAGAGACAGAGACAGAGACAGACAGAGACAGAGACAGAGACAGAGACAGACACAGTGACAGACAGACACAGACAGTGACAGACACCCAACTGAAATAACCACATTGTTTTGATACAGGATGACCTTCCACCTCTGCCCTGAGAGTGAATGAGTGAGAGATAGAGAGTATGTCATGCTTCTGATGTACCAGAAGCATGACAGAAGCCTAACAGACAGAAGATTCTAGAGAACCCAGTGGGAAGCCCGTGAAAACACAACCATTACAGACAGAAGATCCTAGAGGACCCAGTGGGAAGGCCGTGAACATGCAACCATTAGACAGAAGATCCTAGAGAACCCAGTGGGAAGGCCGTGAACATGCAACCATTAGACAGAAGATCCTAGAGGACCCAGTGGGAAGGCCGTGAACATGCAACCATTAGACAGAAGATCCTAGAGGACCCAGTGGGAAGGCCGTGAACATGCAACCATTAGACAGAATATCCTAGAGGACCCAGTGGGAAGGCCGTGAAAACGCAACCATTACAGACAGAAGATCCTAGAGGACCCAGTGGGAAGGCCGTGAAAACGCAACCATTACAGACAGAAGATCCTAGAGAACCCAGTGGGAAGGCCGTGAAAACGCAACAATTACAGACAGAAGATCCTAGAGAACCCAGTGGGAAGGCCGTGAAAACGCAACCATTACAGACAGAAGATCCTAGAGAACCCAGTGGGAAGGCCGTTAAAACGCAACCATGACAGACAGGTGACAAGGCCATGGAGTCCCTATTCAGACAATTTAGCATTTCTAGTTATGATTTTCATGCAAAAATTCAACCGTTCCTTCAATCATTCCATCCCATCAAAAGAACATGAGACGAGAATGAATCCTCTGATTGCAGCAACTGCCCCAGGGGGGCTACTGGAAGAATTAGCGTAGAAGAGGATAAAACAGTAGGCACAATGTGTTAGTCAGTGCTGTGAGGATAGAGCTTAGTGCTGAGGAGAAAAAAATGAATTAGAGAGCAAGAGTTCCACTGCAAAGAAAGAGAACGTAACAGTAAAACCTGAAGCTGCGAACTATTAACACCTTAGCAATCTGAACAGAATGAACAGATAAAAGTAAACAAAAACACAAGGAAAGGGGGATCAGGATAGAGTGAGGGCATGATGGACAGACAAACCTATCAACACTAAGAGAGTATGGTTAGAGTATGGTTAGAGTATGGTTAGAGTATGGTTAGAGTATGGTTATTTTAATGGTGCTAATATGAAAAGCTGCAAGTTGAAAAAAGGTTAGGGATGTAGATTCACTGTGGATTCATTGTGGAATGTTTAGGCACTGATTGCACAATCCTCATGATTGATTGTAGAGTTAATATCAGTTGATTGTAGAGTCAATATCAGTTGATTGTAGAGTCAATATCAGTTGATTGTAGAGTCAATATCAGTTGATTGTAGAGTCAATATCAGTTGATTGTCGACTTATCGTTGAAGATTCATAATTGATTGTATACTTATCGTTGAAGATTCTTTATCGATTGATTGTAGATTTATTATCAACTGAATGTAGATTCATTATTCATGAAAAATACTGAGAAGTGAAAGACTCCAAAAGGAAAGATTATTGTTTTAGCAGAGGACAGAGTTCAGACGGATCAGGAATAAACCAATGGCAGATTCTGTTGTAAGAAACGGTGCCAAGTGAGTCCAGAAGGCCGTCAGGCCACCAGTTGGACACTATAAGATCAAAGGTTGGCGGAGAGTACCTGTAGGTGCGTGTCCGCTGGTGAACTGAGGCCGTGCGGACAGGACTCTGCTGCTGGACGGTGTTGAAGTTGGGCGGGGCCTTGTTTCGGGTGGGACTGGGGACGTAGTCGTTAGGAATCACAGGGGGTCGCACTGGCTCCAGTGTCCTGTAGGGGGAGTGGCGCCTGGACGCACAATGTAAACATCTCAAGATTACACCGTTTGAAAAAGACACGTGGCAAGATTTCATTGAACCTGTAAATTCTCTAGTCCATTTCCCTTTGAGTGAGATGAGGGTTAGGGGGTGGGAGTGGGGGTGGGGCTGGGGGTGGGGCTGGGAGTGGGGGTGGGGCTGGGAGTGGGGGCCCGGGTAGAGGGATAGGAGAGAACAAAGCAAAATAAAAAGTCACGTATATTGGAAACGTACATTCGGTACCCTGGATCACCTGAAAAATACATTTGCATTATGTCTGAAAGCTTCATACTATTCAAGCAGAAACGATTGGAACGACTAAGATGCCAGCAATATATCAACTTGATCATCAAAACATTGTTTGTCATGTAATTAAAATGATCTGACAAACATTTACAAAAAAACGAATTGTTGGTAAATACAATCTACATGGTACCATTTCATTTACAGTATAATTTTGTTTGGGGCAATTTTGAACACTTTCATATCAAAGTGATGAAAACAACAGTCTCGTTTTATGGGATAGTAGGTACAATTTGGATATTTTCTTTTTTATCTACAAATCATGACATGAAAAATATTTTGCTTATACATTATTCCTTTCTGCTTCTTAATAAATATCTGAAACATGAAGCCACCAGCAGGATCAGGCTCTCCCTTTAAGATGATTAGATCTGCTGATCTGGACTCATTGATAAGGCTGATATGCAGTCACTGAGGACAAATTCTTGGCTGGTATTTGGAATGCGGCTTTATACTGACCAGCAGTTGGAGTCCAATATAAGTAATGTCCTATTGTTTAATCGTTATAAATTTTTCTATTGCAGTTTTGTTCATGAATTTTAATACTTAATTTACCACAAATCTAAATAGAGAAATAAGGATGATGTAATTTAAAGCACATTTTTTGTTTTGTATATACAGATGCTAGTCATATAATTAGAATATCATCAAAAAGTTGATTTATTTCAGTAATTCCATTCAAAAAGTGAAACTTGCATAATGTATACAGTCATTCCACACAGACTGATATATTTCAAGTGTTCATTCTTTTTCATTTTGATGATTATAACTGACAACTAATGAAAATCCCCAAATCAGTATCTCAGAAATTTTGAATATTACTTAAGACCAATACAAAAAATGATTTTTAGAAATGTTGGCCAACTGAAAAGTATGAACATGAAAAGTATGAGCATGTACAGCACTCAATACTTAGTTGGGGCCCATTTTGCCTGAATTACTGCAGCAATGCGGTGTGGCATGGAGTCGATCAGTCTGTGGCACTGCTCAGGTGTTATGAGAGCCCAGGTTGTTCTGATAGTGGCCTTCCGCTCTTCTGCATTGTTGGGTTTGGTGTATCGCATCATCGTCTTCACAATACCCCATAGATTGGCACATGGCACCTCAAACCATCACTGACTGGAAATGTTACACTGGACTTCAAGCAACGTGGATTCTATTTCTAAAGGAAATGCAAAATATACTTTCATCAGAGAACATAACTTTGGACCACTCAGAAGCAGTCCAGTCCGTTTTGTCTTTAGGCCAGGCAAAACACTACTGATGCTGTGTCTTGTTCAAGAGTGGCTTGACACAAGGAATGCAACAGCTGAAACCCATGTCTTGCATACGTCTGTGCTTGGTGGTTCTTGAAGCACTGACTCCAGCTGCAGTCCACTCTTTGTGAATCTCCCCCACATTTTTTTATGGGTTTTGTTTCACAATCTTCTCCAGGGTGCGGTTATCCCTATTACTTGTAAATTTTTTCCTACCACATCTTTTCCTTCCCTTCGTCTCTCCGTTAATGTGCTTGGACACAGAGCTTTGTGAACAGCCTGCCTCTTTAGCAATGACCTTTAGTGTCTTGCCCTCCTTGTGCAAGGTGTCAATGGTTGTCTTTTGGACAGCTGTCAAGTCAGCAGTCTTCCCCATGATTGTGTAGCCTACAGAACTAGACTGAGAGACCATTTAAAGGCCTTTGCAGGTGTTTTGAGTTAATTAGCTGATTAGAGTGTCTTCAATATTGAATCTTTTCACAATATTAACATTTTCTGAGATACTGACTTTGGGGTTTTCATTAGTTGTCAGTTAATCATCAAAATTAAAAGGAATGAACACTTGAAAAATATCAGTCTGTGTGGAATGACTGTGTACATGATATAAGTATCACTATTTGAATGGAATTTCTGAAATAAATCAACTTTTTGATGATATTCTAATTATATGACCAACCCCTGTATTAGGGTATATCACATACATTTAACAAAACAATGACCAGGAATCAGCTCCCAGTGTGACCTTTGAACCCTGAAAATATATCTCCTCCTCCTTATTTGTAGCAGTAAATATACATACATAAACACAGAAGCAGGACTAATCCTGAGTATTCATGTAGAGAAGAGAAGTTAAGAACAAAAACTAAAAAAGGCTTCACTCAAGTTGGTCGGCCCTAGTGACATTAGATAAGGGCCTGCCTCAGAGTAGCACGTTAACCATTAGATAAGGGCCTGCCTCAGAGTAGCACGTTAACCATTAGATAAGGGCCTGCCTCAGAGTAGCACGTTAACCATTAGATAACGGTCTGCCTCAAAGTAGCACGTTAACCATTAGATAACCATTAGATAAGGGCCTGCCTCAGAGTAGCGTTAACCTGAACTGACTCCACTCAACCTCCTGAGAGTCCTGTTGAAAGCAGGCCAGTAAGAACAGTGCAGTGTTCATACCAGCTGGACCAGAGGGAAACAGCTTTAGGATGAATTGGCATCAATCTGGGCAGGAGCCATTGGCATTTTGTCTGGCTCCATGGGCTATATACATCTTCTGGCCGTTTTATACCGCAAAGACCCTGTAAGAACTAATTTTCTGTTTCTCGCTGGGTGTTTGCCTGTGGTCCATGGCTAAACACAAGCTGTTCTCTCCATTTAAGTGTGCCAACACCCACAGGGGCTTGAAGAGAAGAAGGGTTGCGAAAGCAGTCACACTGGTTGAATTGAGTATTGCTGAATCGAGTGGAAATAACCGGAACTGAACATCCTGAAGTGAAGCATAAGATTTATCAAAATGATTTTAGAAGATAGAACTGATAAAGCTAAAAGGCAAACAAAGAGTGAAGTGCAGCATCTCAGATAACATCTGTGTGTGGTGCTAGATAAAAGCAACGTGTGTGTGTGTGTGTGTGTGTGTGTGGTGCTAGATAAAAGCAACGTGTGTGTGTGTGTGTGTGTGTGTGTGTGGTGCTAGATAAAAGCAACGTGTGTGTGTGTGTGTGTGGTGCTAGATAAAAGCAACGTGTGTGTGTGTGTGTTTTGCTAGATGACCTTTCGGTGGCTCCTACAACACGTCTGAAAGCTTCTCTATGTGCATCATGTGACATGAACCACCTAGATTTGACACGAGGGCTGAGGTGACATCACACACAGAGAGAGAGCTGCCAGAAGAACAACGTTCCTCCCAGGACACAGATAACACACACACACACACACACACACACACACGGTGGAAGAATGGATGCCATGTCACTGTCATGATGTATTTATCAGTTCATGTCAAGACATTTCCATGACGACAGAATCCATGAACTGCTATTGGCCAACACCGACAGACACACTGAGACCAGACCAAAACATACAGGGAGCAGTTCAATCAGCGCCATCCTCACAGAGACAGTGGAGTCACATACCCAATGCTGCTCTTCATTGGCAGAGGAGGACTGGGGGGTTTCTGGGTCGGGGGGGTGGTCCGAGGTAGACCTGCCCCCATCTTCATATTCTGACTGCTGATCTGTGAGGAGAGAAGAGTTATGTGGGAGTCATATAGGAGTTGTAGTACAGTTTACAAGAATATTTTGGGAGTCATAGAGGATTGGTACAATATGAGTCATATTTGAGTCACACCAGAGCTGAATGGGGGTCTTTGGGAAGTCATAAAGAAGTCATTGTGTCATATGAGTCATACAGGGTTAGTATAGGAGTCAACACACCTTGCTGCTGCAGGTGAGAAGAATGTGGAGAGCATCCTTACCTTGAACCTTAGCAACCACTAAAACATTGAACGAAGGCAACAGCAGAAGAGAAAGAGGGGAGAAAGGAGGGGGTAGTGAGGGGTTAGTGAAGAAGACGACTCAAACCACCAGTATAGAGGGACAACCACAGCTAAACGGCATTGTCGCTAAGATAAGCAGACAGAATTATTAATGCACAGTCCAACTGTGAGAAAAGCTTTAGGCATGCAGCTCAGTCCAGGCCCGTCTCGGTCCGGGGCCCGTCTCGGTCCAGGGCCCGTGCCTCAACCTACCTTGACTCCATGGCCGATGTCATCAAGCACATTGTAGTCTATGGTTTTACGGATGTAACGGACTGGCCTCTCTGGATTGGCCGGCGCAACAATTTTGTGGGTGCGAGACGTGTTCTTATTGGTGGTGAGAATTCCGATCTCTCTCCTTGCCACCTTCTCCTTGTGGATATCCACTGTCTAGAGGGAGGGGAGGCAGAGCAGGAAGAAGGGGGGGGGGAGAGTGGGAGAGAGTAAGCAAGAGAAAGAGAGCGAGGGGGAGGAAAAAGGGGGGGCAGATAAGGGATAATACATTCATATGTTTGTCCCAGACACCATTGCTCATAGACAGCCACTGCTACTTTTGCCTTGTCTAAACACTCTCAACAGAAGAGAAGACCAACCCTTTTCCAGAATAAAGTGACAGAGTAAATGTTAGTCCAAATCTGACAGGACCTACTGCTGGGTGCAGCTTAAAGGGTGTGATGTTGTTAGCTTAACAAAGTGTGTTGAGGGCTGAACAGGAGAGAGAAGAGAGGAGAAACTGGAAAGAAAAGTGGAAGAGGGGAGAGAATGGAATGAAGCAGGCCAAGAGGGGAGAGATTTCAGAAGAAAATAAAACTTCTCTCCTCTACTCTCCCCCCTTTCTCTACTCCTTTCTCTCCTATTTCTCCCATTGTTTCTTCTCTCCTGTTCTCCTCTTAACACCATTCGCTAAGCTAACCAGGGGAAGAAACACAAGACAAGTTTTTCCTGATATCTTCTCACTGTGTCAGTGTCTGAAGTTGGCAGCTGTGTCGCTAAGCAACATACAGACCCCATCATCAGAGGCCTTGCCACTGATTCTCCTTCTAAAAACAGAGCTCGTCTTCACACTCATCTGCTGGTATAATTCATGGCTACTGCACTC
The DNA here is from genome assembly GCA_016801105.1 of Esox niger. Classification (NCBI taxonomy): domain Eukaryota; kingdom Metazoa; phylum Chordata; class Actinopteri; order Esociformes; family Esocidae; genus Esox; species Esox niger. Next base: position 10,864 of record JACXGJ010011866.1, on the reverse strand, counting down.
ACACAGAACCGAATCCTCAAACTAAAGGCACAGTGCTTCATCAGTAGTGTCCAGAAAGTTCCTCACACCGTTGGCTGTGTATGCATCTGATGATTACATTTAGACCCTGCTGGGGATTACATTTAGACCCTGCTGGGGATTACATTTAGACCCGGCTGGGGATTACATTTAGACCCTGCTGGGGATTACATTTAGACCCGGCTGGGGATCACATTTAGACCCGGCTGGGGATCACATTTAGACCCGGCTGGGGATCACATTTAGACCCGGCTGGGGATCACATTTAGACCCGGCTGATTATAACATTCAATATAAGATAATTGGAGGAAGACACATACATTTTCCCAGACAGCCGCTTCAGTCCAGCCGCAATGATTTCAGTGCCAAGTTACACGGCTTAATATTTTCATATAATTAAATGTTCTACCTATGGGCCAATGGATACATACACAGCCAAACTAAATCGTGCAGATTTCCAGCATTGGAATTGGATCCGTTGTGCTTACTAATACAGATGAAGTGAAGGGATGGGCATTACTGATCATTTGAAATTTGTGGTGAAAAAAGACATCTTTACTTGCGCAATTTAAAGACCCAATTTGGTGGAAAAACAGAACATTTATGTTTTCGGAGGGGATTGGCCACAAATGCCTGATCCAGCATTGCTCTATTCAAATGTTATCTACAAAGTTGACAAGGTGGATTTTCCATATGCATTTTATCATAACCCATTTACTTAAAGCTGGAAGATAAGCTATCTTTGTTTAGGCTGTAAAATAAGTTTTGCATTGTTTTCATGGAAAGGCAACTTCCAATCTGAGGGCTGTACCGCCAATGCCAATGGATTCATCGCCACTAGCACCAGCTCACGCGACTGAGCCATTCTGGCTATGGGCAGTATTTTGTTTAATGTTTATAAAAGATATTTGCTTAACTTCATTGTGGGATATCCTTAGTGATTTATCAAATTATTGTAATGAATATGGTTTAAACCCCAAAAGATGGTGTGATAGTTTCAAGTAAACAAATGTAAGTAAAGGGGTTTTTCCAACATTTCAAAGAAATTGTTATCCTTCGTGATTGTTCCTAAGGTAAACAATTGGTTATTGATGATGCAAACCCGTGTTCCTCCATTTGACTGTATAGGGAAAAATACAAATGTTTTGCAGAAAGACAAGTAGAATTATAATTGAGCACATTTATTCACTAATATTCCAGAGATTAACATATAATCAACTGAAAGTTATTAGTCAATATAAACATCTAAACAAATATCTGTAAAGACAAGCAGACTTGGAAAATTGTTTTACTGTTGCATTTCACCAGATTTCACAGTAAATATTAGAGAAGAGTAAAGTTTCATTTAAGCAAAATAAACTCTTAAAACTGATTAAAACTTAAATATTTATTCATCAAAAACAACAGACAAATATCAGCACCTCTAGAAATGTGTGCGTGTGTGTGTCGTACCTGGGAGATGTGGTTGACGGAGGACTCCATGCGGCAGAGCTGAGAGGCCTGGATGTCCAGCATCTGAAGGACATTGTTAGCCAAGGTGTTGATCAGGTAGGCCACGCTAGCCAGGGACTGGGTGGTGTAGTTCTTAGTTTCTTCTAGGGCTCGATGCTTATCTGGGGACTAGGGACAGAAAGATACCGTCGCTTACTATACTGTTCAACTGGACACAAAGATTCATTTTACTTCTGCTTCATCCAGACCTCTCAGAAAGAGAGACAGCGAGGCAGAGAGGATAAAGACATTTACAACAGTCAGTGGGAGAGAGAAAGGGGTAAATGGGGATGTCGGATTCTCTTTTCAGAAAACTGGAGAGTGGAAATGTAACCTGACAGATTAATCACCTACATGGGCAGTGATCCATTAATCTACTTGGCAGTGATCCAGACAAGATCCACTGAAGGAAATGAATCATCCATTTGAAGCTGTTCTTCACACAGCCTTAACAAAATGTATATTCACTAAAACCAATACAGGCATCTTACTCGCTTCTGGGGTTTGACTGACTGAATGTTCCCAGGCCAGATGGTCTTCATGAGGAAATCCATTCAGCCCTGCTACAGCGCTGCTCGCAGAATATTATCAATTCATTCTCAGATGGATCACAACCCTGCTGGTTCATTCTTTGTGCTCCCAATAGTAGCATCATTAACTATTCAGATACAGGCAATGGTGGATGAATGAGTGGATGAATAGGAGTCTGTCTGTGGCAGGCAGGAGACAGGAATTTTGGGTCCTGACACAGCACTTCCCCTGAACCCGCTATGTAACCCCACCTCTACTCTGTCTGTCTGGGGACAAAGCACCAGAGACAGCTGCCCCTGGGACACATCCCCACCACTGTACTGGACACACATGCCAGACACGCTCAAACTATACATGGTGTCTTTAGCGATAGACGGCGCCTTTAGCGATAGACGGCGCCTTTAGCGATAGACGGCGCCTTTAGCGATAGACGGCGCCTTTAGCGATAGACGGCGCCTTTAGCGATAGACGGCGCCTTTAGCGATAGACAATAGATGTCAGGGCAAACTAACAAGCAATGAGGTAAAATAAAATGTCCATAAATCTCCAGGGATCCAGGGAAGGGTACCAAGACATTTCTGCCGCATTGACGATGATCCTCTGGGGAAAATGTAGTTTGTAAACAGAGACTTTTCAGGTGGAATTCCTCATTAATAAAGTGTATGGTCAGACTTATGTAGGGCTCCATTGTCCGGCTGGACCACAGGTGTGTTGTCAACCACGTGCAGTAACAAACTTCGTGTTTAAAATACTAATAATAATAATAATAAATATAGATGCAAGCAGCAATTAGGGGTCCAAGCAAAATAGAGCACAAGACTATGATTGGCCACGCAAGCCAGAGAGTATGCCCGGCCATCAGTTTCTTCGGTAGGCGGTAATGAGCCCTTATACAGATTTTCTGAAACAGCACGCCACACGGCTGATCAGTGGCTCACACCGCTGGCCTCTTCCGCATCTTGTTCCGGCCACAGACACCAAGTTTGGTGACAATCGGACAAATGGTTACTGTGAAACGCACTCACTCCCTGTGACATTGTCAGATGCCGAAAGTTGTTGGCATATGACGTATGCAGCCCTCCCATGCACTCCATTCCAACCACAGATACCACGTTGGGTGACACCCGGACAAACGGTCGCCGAGAAACTCGCTTCCTGTTTGGCGCCTTGCTGCCATTTTGATCAGCTGCAACGGGCAAACGATTTTGCAAATCAAAAATCCACCAAGTATTTTTTATTAGGCTTCACCTGTAGATCATCTCTGCTAAGTTTCGGGAATATTGGACAACATTTGCGACCTGTGAAAATATTTAGGGCTTTAACAGGAAGTTGAATATGGCAGAAATCCAATAGCCCATAAATCAGAGTAATTGACATATCAGACAGATGTGATGCTAGGTTTCCATTAGAAACATATCTATATTGTAGACTGATATGTTTACCTTACTAAAGAGCACGGTCTGCGATGTGACTGTTGCGGATGCGTACATATCAATGTTGAGGCTGAAACAAAAAAATCGTGCAGCTCTGGTTTGGTGCCTGTAGTGCAAAACCATTTTTATATATAACAATTGCATTATTTTTAAGTATTTAGTCCAAAGTGAAATCAATAATCAGCCGGGCTTATATATGCACCACCAACAGCTGAATATACATAGAAACTCAGATCAAGAAACAGCTCCAGACCATCTCCGCCTACATACAAGAAACAGCTCCAGACCATCTCCGCCTACATACAAGAAACAGCTCCAGACCATCTCCGCCTACATACAAGAAACAGCTCCAGACCATCTCCGCCTACATACAAGAAACAGCTCCACACCATCTCCGCCTACATACAAGAAACAGCTCCACACCATCTCCGCCTACATACAAGAAACAGCTCCAGACCATCTCCACCTACATACAAGAAACAGCTCCACACCATCTCCGCCTACATACAAGAAACAGCTCCACACCATCTCCGCCTACATACAAGAAACAGCTCCACACCATCTCCGCCTACATACAAGAAACAGCTCCACACCAACACAGTTTAAATACAGAAGCGTCAATAGACCTCCATCCATCTGTTCCAAACCCTCCTCCACAGATCACCTGAATGCTGGCTCTCTTGACAATCCAACAATCTATCCTCTTTCCTTGACAAAGTGCTGTTCAGAAGCATTGAGACACTTTGAGGACATCAATAACCCATGAAAGACAGGCGATTTTATACACAGTCACATCCATTTTAGGGGACCAAGAGTAAATAAACAATCGTTATATTTAGTAATTTGTTGCAAATCCTTTACATTTAAAAGGAGGAGCAGAAGTCTGTGGTATGAGTCACGGGGGAGAGATGAGCACTGTGCGCTGCCTGGCTGACCTTTAACCTGAGGCTACTTGTGACATGCTGTGGGGGATCAACGCTTGGATAGTAGGAACTATGACCCCTACCAGCTACCACAAGGCATGACCTGGAAGTCTAAACTCCTCCCTTCAACCTTCTGGTCAGTGGACACCCAGGGGATGGAAAGCCCTTTCCCCAAACAGGCCTTATTGTAGTCATCTTCCTTCCCTCTACGCCCTCCTTTCGCTCAACCCTCCCTCCCATTCCCCTCTTTCTCTCCCATCTCTCCCCCCTTCTCTCGTCCCTCCCTCCCCCTCCCATCTCTAATGCACCCCCCCTGCTCTTAACTCTCTTGCCTGATATTTTCAACTCAGGTCCATCAATCAGCCTCAGCGTTAGGTAATGAGAAGGATAATGTGCTGGATGGATTACCCATTCACACCTAATAAGGTCTTAACGCTGAACAGACGGATTCATTTATTTAGAGTCAAATCAATGCGCTGCTCACACACGCTCACACACACACACACGCTCACACACACACACACACGGACCCAGAATAAACAGCTTTAAATGGACGCATTATGAAATATACACAGATATTTACAGATGACTAATATGAATGGGTCCATGAGGTATAACTCGGCATCACATAAATTGTAGATTTTCTTTAAAAATGTGTTTTCAGAAGAGTGTGTTAATGTGTTTTCAGAAGGGTGTAATGTTCAGTGCAGCAGAGATGCATCTCCCACCCAGTAATGGCACGAGGGCTGCTGGCACACGGATGCAGAAATACGCCGTTTACTGTCAGCACGCTCGTCATTTCAGTCAGTCCACCCCCAAACAACAACACACCCCTATAGTCTCAGGTCATCCAATGAGAGGGGTCGACAGAAACATCAGTCACCCTTCTTCAGTCCATTCAGCTGAGAGACATGGCTGGCCAGCAAGACATTAACCCCACAGAGGTCAGAGGGTCAAGCAGGCACCGCTGGAGGAAACTCAGAAGGTCTACGGTTGTTGTTGGCATGTGATAAATGTTATGATGTGCCTACAACAGTCAGAGTGAGAATGGATTCTGCTGCATTTCTGCTTGTCCTGTTGATTGGACAGGAACTGGGTCGGTCGTCAGGACACGTCTGCTGATTGGACAGGAACAGGGACGGTCCTCAGGACATGTCAGCCGATTGGATAGAAACTGGGCCTAGGATATCAATCAGTAAAATGGGACAGATGTGGTGGATACCGCCTGCAGAGATCAGGGAAGTATCATTCTGCTCAGAAACCAATCAAGGGGGATCAATAAGCACACAGCCACGGCAGCGTAACCATAGCAGCATGTAGAGAATAGAGGGCAGGTTGTACAGATGACCATCAACGACGCGTCAGAGGGGGAGGGGCCATTGCTCACTTAACCTAGCGGCGCCATTTGCTGCCGACTGCACTTGAAAAGCAAGCATCATTGCTTTTGTGAATGTATGACTGTCTGACTCGAGCACAACGAAAATCTTCCCATTAGGCTGGTTATTAAAATCCAGTGCATTTAATGGTTGGCTCAGGCCATAGTTGATGGATTTGACGCCCCTTGGAAAGTTGTCTTCTTGACCTATATGAATTTAGACATGTCATCTGTACCTGAAATAATACTTAGAAATGATTTATTCATTAAAGATCAACAGGAATGCAATTTTATAGTGTGGAAAAAATAAGTAAACCCATAAGTTCAGCAGGTGTAACCCTTCGGCCGAAAAATAGTTTTTTTCTAACTGTTAATCTCTTGCATCGCCTGATCTTAACAGAACTGCTGCGACAGTTATGTTTGTGTGCAGCACGCTTCAGTTCAGCCCACAGAATTTCAAAAGGATTGAGATCAGGGCTTCAAGTTGTTCATTCAATAACTCCCTGTTCCCTCATTTTCAGCCATCCTCTCTTCGGAAGGCGTCAGACAGGTCTTCTGACTTTAGCATGATGTGCTAACACATGGTTAAGACCAAACCCGTTTCTAATCTGTATGGATGGCCGGACCCTGCAAAGTTTATTTTTTTATCCCTTCATCACTAAAGTTTTGGTGCAACTCACTTATTTCAACCATTTTATGTGATGGTAAATTTCCACATAAGGAAATAGCATTTCTGCTCATTTTTACTGCATAAATGTTTTTAGAGTTATAAGAGTGATTTGTGGAAATGGGTTACAGTTACCAATGACATTGGTTGGACATTAGCTTAGAGACCCATGTGTCCAAAAACACTGCTCAAAGGAATCACTTAAATCACATTCATGATCAAATCCTTTAATGTACATTGCATTATTCATCGAGAACAAAATGACATAACAGTCAATGGAAACCAACCGATTAAGAGCTGGATCCAAACACGCACCCAAAATCTAAATAAAAAATCTTGAAATCACAGGCTGTTCCCACAATGTCATCATAGTTACTCATAATGTGACTCAGTAGTGTGTCTGGACCCACGTGCCTGTAAGCACTCCTGACCATGTCTGGGCTCCTGATGAGACAGGAATGGTGTCCTGTGGATCTCCTGCCAGACCTGGATCTGCTACTTAGCACCACAGACAAATACATAATGTACCAGAGGTTCTCAATTGGTTTCAGGTCTGGGGAACGTGAGGGTCAGGCAATGACAATAAATGTCATCGACATCCAGGAACTGCCTACACACTCTGGCCACATGAGGCTGGGCATTGCCCTGCACCAGGAGGAACGCAGGGCCCACAGTACCAGTGCAAGGTATGACGATGTGTCTGAGATATTCATCCCGATACCCAACAGCAGTCAGGGTACTGTTGGCTATCATGTGGAGGTCTGTGCGACCCTCCAAGGATATGCCTCCCCAGACCATCACTGACTCATCTCCTAACCGATCATGCTGGAAGATGTTGCAGGCAGCATAACGTTCACCATGGAGTCTCCAGACTCCTTCACGTCTGTCACATGTGCTCAGTGTGAACCTGCTCTCATCTGTGAAGAGAACTGGGCGCCAGTGGCCTTCTGCCAATTCTGTTGTTCTCTGGGGACTGCCAATTGAGCTGCACGTGGCTAGGCTGTAGTGCGGTGCCAATAAAAATGTATGTAAAATCTAGATTTCTTTTGCAATATGGTATCAATATTCAGATGTTTAGAATACATTTTTATTTATTATACTGTCGTCAGCAGTCTTAAATTACTGTAGCGGTTGCTGAATGGGCGTATATCAAAACAATCTACCTGAAAAAGTCTGTTACTCTATTCACATGGATGTTGTCAATAATATGAAACCAGAAGGGTATGTTGTCATTAGACCTTTTTTTGTTTTATTAATTTCCTTACACAAAATGCTAGCACCAAAGCGTCCACGACTGACGTTAGAAGAGATTGTGTCTGAGTATGGTGATACGAGGTTAGTAACGTCCTTGCTCTTTGAAGCGACAATGATGTTGAGGTAAGAAATGTACTGTGTCTATAAGTTTTGTGTTGTCCATATTTTATGCTGTGAAATGTAATTCATATATTTTAGGTGACAAAAGCAACCTTGTGATAATTTTATAGACAAGCACATCAGCTGTGGAGCTTGAATGGTTGCTTGCTCTGTCCTGTAATGGAAAGCGTTGTAGTAGTTGTGTAGCCAGCTGACTAGTTGGTTACTTTCTCGCGTTTCTTCATTCAAATCTGGAAAAGGCCTTTGCTGTGTAGGCAACTAATTATCCGGTTTGTTTCGTCTGTCGGACTAAAATGAAGAAGTCTGCCTTCAAACATTTAGCTGGTGAGGCAACAAGCACTTTCTTCCACTAGCTAGCCAAGAAGCAGTAATGTTGTGTTTCGCTGACGACGTTGTCACTTGATCGCAGTGATGTCCAGCATCTGCCAGAAGATGTACGCCACAGACTTTCCCTTGTCATTTATAAAAACGTATATTTCTTGAGATTTGCCTTGTGCTTACTTTATTATGATCACATTAGCTGTACCGACCTAATTTGACTGCTGGCTCAATCTCCTCGCAATATATAGTTTTTTTTTTGCAAATTTAGACGTTCGAGAAAACGAATTATATTATTCCAGGTTACATTAATATGATGACAAATAATAGAAGAGTACGTGCTTTTTAAAACAAAGTTAACTTGTAATTGTAATTTGGTTTTTGTGCTGTTATCTGTTTGAAATGTGTAAGAAATTATGATTTACTTTGCGACTTTTCAGTAATCAACAGCAGCATTCTAGAATGATCTTGGGTCTAACGGGTTACATTTGGAAGTTTTAAGTCATTTCAAATTAATTATCGTGATTCAGTTGTGATATCGTGATGAACCGTGATGTGTTGGATTGTAACGTGTATCGTGATATATATCGTATCGCAAGGTCCTTGCCAATACCCAGCCCTATGGGTCTGTGAGCACAGATCCCACTAGAGGATGTCGAGCCCTCATGGAGTCTGATCAAAAACATGCACACCGGTGGCCCGCTGGAGGTCATGCTCCTCCTGTTCCTCCTCGCACAAAGGAGCAGATAACAGTCCTGCTGCTGGCTTAATGCCCTTCTAATCAGGCCCTGTCCAGCTCTCCTCATGTAATGGCCCATCTCCTGGTATGTCCTCCATGCTCTGAGACTGTATTGGGAGACACAGTAAACCATGCGACGGCACGTATTGATGTTTCATCCTGGAGGAGCTGAACTACCTGTGCAACCTGATTGACCTGCAGGTACCGCCACATGCTACCAGTATTGACAAGGACACAAGCAAAATGCTAAACTAGAGAAGAATCAGTCAGGAAGGCTGAGAGAGCAGTTGTCTGTGGCCACCACCTGCAAAACCATTTACTTTTTGGGGTTTATCTTGCTGTTGCCTCTCCAGTGCATCGGTTGTCAATGTCTTTTGGACCAAAACAGGTGACACAATCGCTTGTGCTTCCTAACTGGACAGATTTATATCACTAAAGTAAAATTGACTTGGTGTTATACTGTGATGATTGCATGTTCCCTTAGTTTTTTGAGCAGTGTATGTTAAAAAAATAAATAATAATGACATGACTAAGTTTTCAAACCTCAGAAATACATCTGCATTTGGAGACAGGCCTCATAATATTTTTTAATGCAACTTAAATCAAAAGATACTGAGTAAAGTGCAAGGTCAACCTGGCAGAAGGATACAGCCAATCTGCTGAGGGCAACTAATGTGCTAGTTCATGTACCCAGTAGCTTTGATAACAATCATTTCATTTCTAATTTATTGATTGATTGAATTCTTACTTCACAGGAGTAACAACATTAAAAAGCCACAGACTGAGACCCAAGCCAAACAGCATAATATTTCTCATCATCACAAGTCTCCTGAAGGCCAGTGAATCAGTGAGCAGCGTTAATGTGTCATGAGGGCAAGTAAGGAAAGATGTCCTGATTATTTCATCAAACACTGCTCCCTAAGAAAGGAAACAAAGTCACAATAGGAGGAAGACAGGAAGTACAGTACAACTCCATCTGGCCTGACCAGCCTCTTCTTCACTGGAAAACATGTCTTTCTGTAATATGTTAGTGAATCAACTTGAATCTATGGCTGGATTTCTCATTTCAAACCGTTATGGTCGGGGAGCACTGGAAAGGTCTGGCGTGGTCTAAAATGGTTGAAGACCATTACAACCATTATAAATACTGACAGCATAACGTTCCACTACAGTAGCCCCCCTCCCCCTCCTCCCAGTCCTTCCGCCTCCCCCCACCTCTATCTGCCAGAACACTGAAGCTCTATTAAGGGTGACCTAGTTGGAGTCCGTTTCCTTGCCTGGGGAGGAGGGAGCAGAACTGCCAGGGCATGCTGGGTGGGTGTGTGTGGTGTGTGTGTGTGTGTGTGTGTGTGTGTGTGTGTGTGTGTGTGTACACATGCATTACAGAACCACGCATTCAGGTTGGCACTCTGCATGGGATCCGAACACAGATGGATCGCATCATAAAGCACACACAGAGAGAACCATAGAACCACAACCATGGTGAAGATCTAATGTCTAACCACGAACAACACAGAGACCCATAGAACCACAACCATGGTGTCGATCTAATGTCTAACCACGAACAACACAGAGACCCATAGAACCACAAGCATGGTGTTTATCAAGCACCAGTCTGTCGATGCGGACACTGTTAACAACCAGTCTGTCGATTCGGACACTGTTAACAACCAGTCTGTCGATTTGGACACTGTTAACAACCACACTGTCGATTCGGACACTGTTAACAACCAGTCTGTCGATTCGGACACTGTTAACAACCACACTGTCGATTCGGACACTGTTAACAACCAGTCTGTCGATTCGGACACTGTTAACAACCACACTGTCGATTCGGACACTGTTAACAACCACACTGTCGATTCGGACACTGTTAACAACCAGTCTGTCGATTCGGACACTGTTAACAACCACACTGTCGATTCGGACACTGTTAACAACCAGTCTGTCGATGCGGACACTTAATAACCAGTCTGTCGATTCGGACACTCTTAA
>JACXGJ010011865.1:0-19007 GCA_016801105.1 Esox niger | reverse complement strand
GCCGCCCGAGCCAGCGGCGCCCCCTTCTGACACGGCCGCTCCTCCGCCGCCCGAGCCAGCGGCGCCCCCTTCTGTCCCGGCCGCTCCTCCGCCGCCCGAGCCAGCGGCGCCCCCAACTGTCCCAGCCGTGCCGCCCCCTCTACCCGTCCCGGCCGCTCCGGGTGCTGGGCTTTCCCCTGTCGGTCTGTTGCCGGCCCACCCGCCCCCCTTTGACTCTCCTCGTCTTGCGGTCGGGAGCCCGCGCCTTTGGGGGGGGGTACTGTCACGTCCTGGCTATGCCCCTAGCCATCTTTGTGCTGGCTGGGGCCATAGTCAGGACGTGGCCAATAGAGGTGGCTCTAGCCGTAGGCTACAACACCCAGTCATCGTGTCTGCTTTGAGTTCGTATGTTTGTTTCTTTTGTTCTTTCTTCATTAAAACATGGATTTCTACATCCACACCGTCTCTGCGCCCGTGTCCTTCCAGCACCATGACAAGTAGGTGGAAGTTATTGTAAGCAATGTGGTAGGGACTTCGCATCTCACTGTCACCGAAGGTCAGGCAAACTACTGTTGAGATGTCAGCACACTGGTCGATGTACTCGTACTTCACCACGCATGGGTGACCGCGGTACAGGAATTTACTGAGCATGCACCTGTCTTATGGGTCAGCCAATGGAAATTATATTGCCTAACCTCACCGTTCGGGCCTTCAGATTCAGGTGGCCAGGGTTGGGTCCAGGCCCAAATCTCCCAGCTTCCTGGCAAACTTTAATGGCACATCCTGACGTCCAGGTGGGGTTGAGTGGTGTATGATCGGGTCATCCGCAAATTTAATTGGGTAATATAAATATATCAGCTGGACCAGCATGGCTGATCTGACGGAGCGGATGTGGTCCTTGACAAATTGACTTCACTGGCCATTAATATATTTGATTGCTTTGTGTAAAAGTCACAGTTGGGCTGTTTGTACTTTATGTTTTTGGTTGCTTTACATCCAATGCTACACACTTTCAAATGGGCAATTTAAATGTTGTGGTGTCCAACTCATAATTAAGGCTCAACTTAATTGGAGCAGATCCTGCAGACAAGGCAGCCAATATCAATATATGTTGTATTCCAAAGACCCCCCTTTACCATTCTATTTCTTATCAGGTGTGATAAGAAATAGAATCTCACACACCGGAAGGAACATGCTCTCCGGCATTCAACCTTGATTTAGCCTCACAAGCTGCTACAATGAGTTGCTAGAGCGCAACAGAGCAAGGCAACCGGTCTCGATTAATATTACTAGCCCCCAGTACCTAGGGGGGTTAGTTATTGCACCGCCCTACACGACGCATGCCTGTGCATGTTGGCTGTGGCTAGACAAGCAGTGAACTATTCACAGAGACAAAAGTGAAATGTCGCTTTGTGGTCACGGGTCATTGACATTTGCGTTTTTTTGTTACTGAAATCAACATGAAAGGAAAGTTATCTTCCAAATTTGTCAAACTCCGTTGTGCAATAGGCTATTACAAGATTACAAGTGCTATTATTCATCATTAATGCTGCCTTCAATGTGGTTTGGTACTCTTCAAAGAACCCGCACCCACCCCCCAGTTCCCTCATTACTGCATAAAGTCATTCAAAAGTTTTTGTGTGTGTGATCTTTAAATGCATCCTACCGTTGCTAAATGTCTATATGATAGATATTTTAATATTCTTTAACATACAAATCATTATGATTAATATATAGAAGAAGTTGTCTTCCCCAAATGAATAGAGATAATAGTGCAAGGGAATTGTTTCTCAATTCATGGATCAGTCAATAATCATTTATAATAAACTCCTAACTGGTTCACCTAACTGCCTGAAAGGTGAATTTATTTCACTTACCTTTGTCGTAGTGGTCCCAGGGCAATCACACATGGCCAGGTAGGCATGCACACACCACAAACACATATATGAAACATAAGGAGAGTTAAGTCTTTTGCAAATGAGCCGTTCCATCTCCGGATGGATCAATAGAAGGTTAATGTGGTAAATGTTGTTCCTGTGCGTTAATGTTTTATGGTCAGTTTAACTTTGTAAAACATTTGTAATTGATGAGCATATGTCGGGAGTGAACCATCACTGGTAGTGGAATGCCCCTTGTAATTCATAATCCTTTTTTGTGTGTTTTTGTGTGTTTGTCTGTGTGTGCTCGTATGATCAATATTAGCATGTTGTTTATTTTTGACCAACATGGCTATAGGATGCATGCTCTGTGCACATCATCAATAAATCATGCCACAGAGGTTAGAAACTTTTTCGGTGAAGTTAGTTTACACATCCATAACTTCATCTCACTGCTCCTCTGGTTTCAACTAGTTCATATTTCACTGAACACATAACTGCTTGTTATATCCTTGACCATTTTGGAAAGCTTTCCGACCATTTTTATTTCCTCGGAGATCATTTTCAGAACGTGATTTCCAGAAAATGCACCCAACATCTATTAATTTTACACCATGAAGGAAGAAGCACATAGAAAGCAATTCAGTTACATATACTGTCTTTTTTTTTGTGGCTTGTGTAACCTAAGTTACATCATGTAAAACAGGGGTATCACTAGTAAAAACATGTTGGAGGCATTAAACCTTTCTCATTGGAAACATAACTCATCATTCCAACAGAACAGAAAAGGGGAAATTTCTTCATTTCAAAAACAGCAGTTTGCTTTTTTATCTCTATCTCCCAGAATGCCTAGCGTTGCCCTGTCTGGCACTGGCCCATGCAGGCAGAGATAAAGCAGAAAGGGGAACTGTTCTGATCTGGCTATTTAACGGACCTTAATGAGATTCATTAATTTAGTCTCATTTAAACTTCCTCTGACGAGAGGGAACAAATGTCACCATTTAGATTGGGTGTAAGAGGTGAAGGATTCTAGATGGGCTTTTATAGCTTGGGCAGACCTGCTGGAAAAGGAGTGGTGAGTTGACATTTGCCTCAGTACTTTTAAATCTCATCTGGAACTGTCAAATGCACATAATGTGTTTATCAGACATGTTTATTAGTTCACAGACAACACATTTTGCAAGTAATCATTTCTTATTTACAAGTTCACTTAATGTACCTTTTCCCAATATGTCCCTTAACATGGTATGTCAACTGAATATTACATTATCCCGGGTTTTTTTACTAGGTTTCCCCAATGCTTTTTGTGACCGGTGGTCTTCATGCTTCAGCCAACAGTCTTGTCAACCATTCTTCTAAGCAGCATTTTTAAATCACTTTATTTGACACTGTCTGCACAATGGTTGGTAAATTTTTTTTGCTCAATCTTCCCTGTGTGGTTACTTGCTCCATGAGAGAGCAAACACCTTTAATGGAAAGAAGTTTATTAAATTTAATATAAAAGCAGTTAATGAAAGCAGTTTAGCCAGCCTCTAAAATCTAGCTTGAATTATAGTCTATAGCTAGAAGTGTAATTGTGTTAGTAGCCTCACTGGCTAGGAAGATAACATAACTTGACTAGGTAGATGCAACCACGTAGCAGCTAATAGTTCATACTCAATAATTAATTGTTTTTGGCAAGAATAATTGCTGCTATCCATACTATAGGATACTCAAGTTACCTAAAATGTCAGACCATCACTTAATCCATTATTTTCCTAATTATTTTGTATCCACTGCTAGTGATTATTCACCAATGCAACAGAAATTGCGATTCTCAACTCCCTGGGTAAAGTAAATCAGAAAATATGACGCAATAAACACAGATCATATGAACTTGGAGACGACAGTTAATAGAAAGATGGCCTCCGCAGGATTTTATTGATGATTTTCACATCCCAATAACATTTCCAAAGGTGGCCATCATAAAAATGTCTCTCTTTTTGAAATAATGATATCTACATCTACAAAACAAAGTGTCCATTGAAATCGTACACATGGCCTTGCCTTCCAGAACACTCCTCTACAACAAACAAGTTTTATGACAAAAACAAACACATGAAACGTGTCTATTTGTTTTCATAGTGCACTGCTAAACCGTAACCTCATATATCCTTGAAAATTTTCCAATGAATACTATTCATTATTGATTCTGGATTAATTTCACTGCGTTTGCATTTCAACCAAGGTTGGAATTATCTCAGCCCCTGGTCATTTAGGAGGCAGGGCTATTTGTCATCTGATAGACAGGTGTGCATGTGTGCAGCCCTGGCTGTAGATTCACATTGTGACCTTTCATTGGTCCAACCTGGAGTGCTATCAGTCATTAAGAGTGATCCAAAGGGAATTATACTGGTGTCCCTCACATGGTAATCACACTATCCATCTATCCATCTTGAAAATCCTTTCATCACTGTGTATTGAAATTGCTTTTAGTTAGTTCAGACCTTTCCATTTTACACAAACTTCAGAATCTTCCAGAATTCAATAAATTGGCTTCTTTAGGGAAGTTAGATTGTTGGTTAAGGACCTCTAAACAGAGGAACTGTAATGATTTACGAGTTGAGGCAGAACCCAAGCACCAACTTGAAGGAGAACTAAAGGTTTTAATGTTGGAGACAACGGCAGAGAAACAAGACAACGGCAGAGAAACAGGTAGGCAGGCAAACGACGGACTGTGGCAGGGACGGACATTAACAAGAACTAACAAGAAGACACAGGTGCAGACAATAAGGACAGGCTATGGCAAAGAACACAAACTTAACAAAACACAACAAGGCTACATTCATGAACAAAAATAAGAATGGAAAGAATAATAAACAAAGTGCGTAGTGGAAAATAAAATGTTTGCTTTTTTCTGTTATTTTACCAGGTATGTTTTTTTTTCTTTTATATGTAATTGGCTCCAGGATTAGAACTAACATCCTATCCACAACCCTTTCCAAGATTCTTAATCACTAGGCACCTCTGGGTAAGACTTTCCTTTAAGTTGGCACTTATTACTATGTAACTGCAATGCAGTTTAATACATATTAACAACTGTACCACGGGTTTTACTTTGTAATTACAATAGAATAATGATTTATTATAATATGTAAATCCCACACGTGGAAAAGGTAGTTATTTACAAACATTCTGTAGGATGCTATGCCAAGTGTGTAATTACACATTATTTTTGTTTTAGTAATTGCACTATGTCTTATTACACATATTAAAAAACATTGGAACTCCGCTTCAGTCGGCTCTGTTGTTCGTGAATAGCTACACCGAAGATGTTGTCTCTGTAGTAGTATGTATGAACAATGTAGTTATTTTTTATTGACTGGTCCATATTTTGATTATGTTGTACCTAAACTATATAAAATAAATGTATTTTTTATAGTTTGCTGCATTCAGTATTTTTTCAAGTGAGAATCTCCACGGGAGGTCGTTGAGAACCAATGTACCTCATGCAACTGCTAGCGGGAACTAGCACAGGAACATAATGTTTGGGGAAGAGGTCAGCACGATCAGTGCATGTCATATTATTTATCCGGTTTTACAGATTTGTGAAGTGACAAACATTAATTCTTCATAATCATGATTGATATAACATTGTCCGTAGTTGACGACAATGTTTTGGGAGGTATTGAATTACGAATGATACAACTTTTATAGACTTGCACTAACCTCTTTGGGCTATCTGAGAAGCTAGCAATGCTAACACACTGGAAAAGTGGCACACATGATGTATTTTCCTTTTTATATTCCACTCATAGGTCCCTAGGACTTTAAAAATGTTTGTATTGTATCTAAGATGTCATCATATTCTTTTAGCAGGATTTAGGTTTTTCTACCTTAAAGCCATTATGTATATGCAGTTTAATGTAAGGCCACCAGATAGTGTTTTTTGTGTAAAAGTTAAGTTATTAATGTGGAATGCAGACTGACTGATGTCTGTCAGCTTAGTGAAGTATCTTTATAACATAATTCTTAGATAGCATTTTATTGAAGAAAACATTGTAGGCAAGATATGTAATATGCTAACCTGTAATCCCTAAGTAGAATTCCTCTTGCCTCTGAAATCTGGATGTCAGGCTATGCTTGAGGGTCAGCATCTAGCTGTAGGACAGCCACCGTTAGGATTAGCTAGAGACAACATCTTCCGTGTAACTACTCATATGGTGCAACAGAGCCGATGGCAAGTGTAAGTTCAATGTGTTTTAATTATACATTGTGTAATTATTAAAACCAAATAACATGTAGTTACACACTTGGAATAGCATCCTACAAGACATTTGCAATTACCCTTTGTTCTTCCACATGAGTAATATCCTATACCAAGAAATCATAATTCTATTGTAATTATAATGTAAAACCTATGGTATTAAATTGTTGTTAATACAGTTGTTAATATGAATTACCATTGCAGTTAAATAGTAATAGGTTTCAATTTAACGGAAAGTGTTACCCTACTATGCAAATTATATGTAATTGCATTTCTTCTGGTAGTTTGAATTATTGTAATGCAGGTTACCATTCATAACTCTAGCCTAAAGTGAGATTATAATGCTTAAATAGGTAAAACAAGAAGAATGGGATTTTTTTGGGCAGTGTTATGTTCTGACACTCTTCTCATGGCGAGTTTAAAGGCAAAAGGCAGATAGCAGAATTTCCTGGGCTAAGACGGCACCATTTCTCTGTCCACTGGTTCAAAATGATAAAGGATATATTAGTTTTGTAATTTCCCGAAAAGCAAAGATAGCAGAAAATATCATGTCTCTGTACAATAGCTGATGTGTAGGTTTAGCAGATATGTCTACCACTAGCGTGTTGCTTAGCATCAAGAGTATATACAGGTATCATATTACTGCAATGCCAGCATTGTTTGCAACATGGTAAAACATGATTGGTAAGATCAGATTGGTTGCCACAGGTATTAATACTATTTATTCCGATCTTGGATTTAGAGTCCCCCACCACCAGGAAGAGATGGCAATACAGTTGTTGTGGTGAACCTTTCCCCATCCCTTTGCCAGCTCAGATAAAACTCTGGTCTTATTCCTAGACTAGAATAAAACATGTAATATTTATCATTGTTATTATGATTATGTTGAATTTGGGGCAGTGGTTGGATGGTCCCTGGGACTTATTTTCCCACGGCATACTGTGTTTCCCTTACTATTGTAGATAAGCCTGTGGGGGTCCTAGAGCAAAACAAAAACAACCTCCATGTTCCAGAGAATATGGAACATATGTGTATAATTGTTTTTAGTTCCTATTAGCAATTTTTATTGAATGTACAGCTCCGGGGACCACTTCACCCTTTTCTTTCCTTTCCAAAAAAACTGAAAAGGAAGGTTTTAAGTGAGAATCAGAAGAGTTAAAATTAAGAGACTACTGACTATTGAACGCTTCTGTTCCTCACTCAAAACTTTCCTTTTTAACTTTTAGGAAAGGATAGAAAAAGGTGCAGTGGTCTCTTAATTTTTTCTGGAGCTGTATCTGTAATTACGCCTAATGAGTATGATTTTCTTCTGACTCATTTGCATTGCTCTTGGTTGATATAATGTCTGGTGGGAATCTTAGAGAAAAACCAAACACATCCACGTGTTCCAGAGACGATACTGACTGAATGGAGTTACTTGTGATGTGGTCAATGCGATTGTCTATGTGAGAAGACAACTGCCACTGACAACTCTGGATGGATTCGGCTAAGTGGAAAATGGCGATTAGCAGTGTGTTCCCCTAACTCTGCTCTTTAGATTTTTTTAAACCATGCATTTAGTTCACAAATGGTTTGATATTTACAGACATTGTGTGTATGTACAAAATCATTGAGCATGCCTGCAGAAAAATTATTCAATAATTATAATGTTAATCATATTACCATTGCTAGTTAAACGTACAACACTGGTCAAAAGTTTTGGGTCACATAGAAATGTCAAGTGACCCCAATCTTTTGAATGGTGGTGCAATTAATAATAATGACAAATTATAGATATGTATAGGCTGCTGAGAAACCTCTGCTCTTCTTTAGCCTAATTGAAATTGGTAAACTGTCATAAAAGTGTCATGTTAGTTTATATAGTAGTGGTGTGCAGTATTCATAATTTCTAAACAAAACATTTTAATGACTGAAGAGATTTAATTGTCATTTTTGTGTGACCGAATCACTAAAGGATACATTTTGTCTTCTGTCTCAGTGGTTCGACCCACTGTTTGTTTTAAAGTCTGGTAAGACAGACAGATGAAGTTGCCTGCAGAAAAAGAAAAAAACTTTTAGAACTGAATACTACACACATGTCCATTGATGATAAAATATGATTATAGAAGGAGCAACCAGTATACAAACTCAAGAATGAATTTTGTGTACAATACATACCTTGCAACAGTCATGCTAATGCCGCTCACAATGTAATTCAGTTGTAGCCACAGTTAGATCTTGTTTGAAATGTGTCAAGAAAATACTGTATATTTGTGTGCCTATCATCCACAAATGCAAAGTGTTTAAAGCACCCTTTTAGTCAAGTCACAACCGAGAGCAAAAACCCCTCTATGCTCAATGAGAAGCTTGTTGAATCATGCACCCTCTCCTGAATAAGCTTGGTACCAATGCCCCCCTTCTCTGCCCAGCTGCCTCACACCAGGACCTCATCAGGGAGGCTTTTTTAAGCAGTAGTGGTGCCTCAGTTGTGAAGAGTTGTTTTTTTTAGGCTGAGGGAGATGAACAAGCTGAAGAAAAAATATCTGCAGCCAGAATGGAAACATCGGTGACACCATTCCCAGATGCCCTTAATGATACACTACCACAGCCATGCGGGATGTGCCACAGGCAGACAGCCAGGAGATGAAGGGTGCCGATTCTGCCCAGGTTTCAACCACCTGCACCAGTTCCACCTAAAACGGCACTGTGTGACTGATATTCAGTATTCAGACCCCTTGACTTTCTCTATAGTTTTTGTTAACAAGTTCATTTACCATCAACCGGCACAAAATATTCCATAATGTCAAAGTAACATTTCTGGCAATTTCGTGAATTTAAATAAAATATTTTAAAGGAACATCCCTACTAGCATAACTAACTGTTTTATCAATAATATGTCTTGCTCAACCAACATTTGGAAAATATGTTGTCCTACAAGAGATCAAACACTGTTCAAATGCTACTACTCCTTGTTTTTATTCATTCTGAATGAGCAAGAGACAACTATTTATATGTAGCACATAATCTGTAGTTAGAGACCCTATAGTAAGGCAAAGTGGTACAAACATTAATGTGCTTGTTATTTGAATATTAACTTCACTCTACAGGCACACTAAGATAGCTATACAACTTTTATTGAAAATCTGATTTTGGAGTAGTGAAAAAACTGTTGTGGTTAGTAGTTAATGGGGAAAAGTAATGTAAAGGGAATTAAGTTTAGCTACTATATACATAGTATAGCTACTCCCTGTATTTATTACTATGTTAGAAATAGTACATTTGCATTTGTATTACACAAATACAACCTCTACTTAACAAAATATAGAATAAGCTAATTTAAAACTCATGTTAGAATCTGGCAGTATTTAAATCCTCTGTATTTTTCTCTTGATAGAATAACAAGTTCCAGCTATACTTGTGAATATAGATCTACCTCCAACTCTATCAAAACTGCATGCCTCAAAACAAATCAAAGAGGGCTGGGAGCTAGAAATTACCTTCTTAAAGCAATAGTTATTTTTGATACAACAACATTCATAATACCAATGTGTCTTTTTTGTGCCTTGAGTTACTAATTACACACTAGCCCAAACTGTGTTCTTTTCCAAGGCATTTGCTTAGCTGTGATGTACCAGTGATGCAGTCTAGTTACAGACAACAATTTGTCAGGAATAAAGAGTGTAATATATTGCGTATACCCAGGCAGACAAATACCCGATAAATGGGTGTTGGTTTGGCAATAAGTAGGTAAAAGTAGCTATAAGGGACAAAATAACAAAACATATTTCACCTTCTGTTGGCGTTGGCAGTCTTTTCCAGATGATGTGCACTAAAATGTTATTGTCCATGACATGCTGACAGTCAGTCATGCTAAAATTGACCCTTAGAGTGCTTGACCTCTGCTGCCAGAAGAACTAACCAGTTAATATGGAGTCTGTGGAATCTGAGCATTAACAATTACAAAATGAATGTACGTTTCATTGGAAGTGAACGTGCCTAGATAATGAGAATAACAGAAACGTCTCTGTTTAGATTCTCTCTGTAGATTATGCTCTGATAACCACAGGAATGTTTACACTGACCATTTGGCATGGGGATTACTGTCTTGGAAATCTGATCTTTGCTAGGTAGACATGCTCTTCAAGGTCGGCTTGTAACCAACATTACAGTGAGAAGAGACTGAGTGAGATGAGATGCACTTAGGAAGTGCACTTCATAAGAGTTGAAAATATTATTAGCAATGATGAGATGTTTTCATATGTGCATTGTGTACACGTAGCTAGTTAACCAGCTTGCTGGGTATAGCCAATGTAGTTAATCTAAGACAGCATTATGTCTGTGTACACACAATTTATAGCTAGCAGAAGCAGATCTCCAGAAAACTAAAACATCAACCAAGCAAACTGCAATTAGATGTGTTCAGAACCAATGAGTTTAAGCTAGCATTGATGTGAGATCCAATTTTCAGCATATCATGGTGAGTAATACATATTTATCAAGTTTGTCTCAGTTCCAAAAATGTGTTACTGTCATGACTTATTAAAGTGAGAAATTACATTAAGAGAATTATGACAGCAGTACACTCTGCCTTCTCTCCCTTTATTCTCTCACCCATACTCCTTTTCTAGCCCTCTGTGGAGAGATCAATGTAAGGTGCAGAAAAGATTTGGTTAGCAACACAGGTCGGCTTGTAATCCAATAATAGTTCCACTCACAGACAAACTTCAGACTCTGTTCAACCTCAACATACACACACCCCCGATGCCCATTCAATTACATTATATTGGTGAAAATCGATCCATTGCACTTTCTGTAGACTCTACGACTTCTGTACCAAATAACTGCAGAACCTTCTACATTACCGGCGTAAATAATGACAGTGTTTAGTACACACAATACCATTCTCAAAAGGAACACACATGCACACATACACACACAAAAGCTATAGGCAGCAATTAGCTCATGTCTCATATACCCTATATGATGTGGAGTGTGATGCAGAGGTTGTATCCTCAACACAAGATTACTGCTGCTTTGGCTGATTAATAGCCCTGAGTATGAACAGAAGGGAGGGGAAAAAGGAATGAAAGAAGGAGAGAGAATGGGGGAGGAAGTGGGATGGAGGAGTAGGACTGCCAGGGGCAAATAGGGAGTTGATTGGCCTTCTTAGCTCAGCAGCAAAATCAATTTGACTGGTGCTGCATTGAATGAGTGAGGGAGTAGCGAGGGGAAGGAACAAATGTGTGGGGTGAGGGAAGAGAGACTGAGGAGGCAGGACAGGAGACGTAAAAACACAGAATGACAATGTTTACTGAGTCTCTTAAATTAACACTATGAACACCAGAACTCAACAACTACTGGAACTACCAGCAGAGTAGTTTGTTAATACTTAAAATGTGTAAATATAATACAACATTGCTAAATGAATGCATTTGTTATGTTAGAATAGGCCATTCGATACCTCAGGCTACCAAATGGAAAATAATTACCATTCTGAAAATGTATTGATTGATCCAGAAGCACATAGAATGTAAATAAATGTAAACAAATTGACACTGTGTTTTGCGACTGTAGGCTAATAAAAAGTTGCTTGCATTGTCAGCACAAAATGTAATTCAACATATGCACAAACGATGCATTTTTTTGTATTCACAGCTTGACACCTACTCGAGTACTGTAAATGTATTGATCTACTGCTCAGATGTACTCACATTAGATGGATTGATTAGGATTAAAATCTCTTTTCAAACAGCCTAAGGCTGTTAGGGTTCATTTTCTCCATTTAAGTGCCAGGTCATGTAAATGTGTTATTTTAAGTAGTAACATAGTTTGCTATTAAAAGATTATTCCAGAGAGGATAGGTCTGTCAGAAGTGAGAATGGGGAGCGGTTCACCACTCTGTAAAAGACTGTGCAGGCAAATAGTGTAACAATTTAAGAATAATGTTTCTCAACGTGAAATTGCAAAGAGATTGGGGATGTCATCATCTACGGTACATAAAATCATTAAAAGATTCAAAAAATCAAGAGAAATCTCTGTGTGCAAGGGAGAAGTCTGAAAAACAATTTTGGATGTCCGTGATTTTCACGCCCTCAGGAGGCACTGCCTTAAAAACAGACACAATTCTGTAGTGGAAACATTTGCATATGTTCGGGAACACTTCTGGACACCATTGTGACCACAGTATGTTACTGCATCCACAAATGCAAGAGAATACTCAGTTATGCAAAAAATAAACCATACATAAACAACATCCATAAATGATGGCACCTTCTTTGGGCTCAAGCTCATTTTAGATAGACTGAGTTGAAGTGGTATGACTAATCAACATTTGAGTTACTTTTTGGGGATCATGGATGCTGCATCCTCCAGGCAGAAGAGATGAGAACCCTTCTGGCTTGTAATCAGCAGACAGTTCAAAAGCCAACATCGGTGATGGTATGGGAGTTCATTAGTGCACATGGCATGGGTCACCTGGAAAGGAAACAAATGCTGAACAATACATACTGGTTTTGGAGCAACATACTGCATGCTGCCATTCAGACAATGTATTTTTCAGGGAAGGCCTTGCTTATTTTAACAATGCCAAATTACTGCACCTATTACAACAAAATGGCTTTCTAGTAAAAAAGTCTGGGCGCTAAACGGGCCTGCCTGCTGTCCAGTCCAGTCACCCATTGAAAACATTTGGTGCATTACGAACCACAAAAAATCCAGAACTGTGGAGCAGCTGAAATCCTATATATATATATATATATATGTCATCAAATTCAACAACATTTATCAGTTTCAACATTTGAAATGCTGTCTATTCAATATAAGGATTAAATGATTTGCACATCATTGCATTCTTTTTTATTTACATTATACACAGCGTCCCAACTTTTTGGGAAACGGTTGTGTACTATTAATGGGTCAGTCTGCAGTTAAATGTAAATTTTTTCATAGCTCTTAATGATTTTGAAAGGTGTTTTAAATATTACTTTTTAGCAAAAGAGTGGTGGAGTGATAGCTTTGTTGTTGTTTAAACTGCTGTCTGCCACTAATGAATAAACTGCTTATCCAGATTAGAACAAATTAATGTATTCTCAAATGGCAGATAGCATGTAGAACATATAAAAAATAATTTAACATACCTTAAGAGTAGGCTTTAGGCTCTGATTTTCAAAGGTTTTAATCCTCATCAACCCATCTAATGCGAGTATATCTTATAAATACATACATTACACAACACTGTTCCTCAAACAACTCATGCTGGAGACCAATATAATGGCAAAACAAATTTTACCGCTATATCATGTTTTGATATTTATGTTTGATATTGATATTTGTATTTAGTTTGTTGAAAATACGTTTAGACCACGAAGCGGCAACTACACATATATTTAGCTGGATTGCAGGACCAGTAGATTTGGTCCAGCAATCCGTATACGAATAAGCTTTTTGAACTCAGAGTAAGACTATAATTTGAAACAAAAAACAGGTGTTCACTGATACTGTGTCTGGAAGAAAGCACCCCTAAACAGACGGCTACTCTGTATTCAACAAAAATTATATGGGGGCTAAATCTAAGAGCAGAGGAAGCGATGTACAGTATGTCTCCTGGTGTAAGCAAAATTTGAAACTGAAATTCCTTTTAACCCAACTGTGAGTTTCTGACAAAATTGCGGATGACATTATTTTGACTCATGAACCACTCTGTTTTCATAACAGGTGTTTACACTTCCCTCACATGCTAACATCAACACAGCACTCAGCAAACCGCATAAGAACATTAGTCAGAAAGTGTCCACTCTCCTGGATGTTGTATTAATCATTGCAGGACATTTTTACCAAGCAAGTCTACAAGGAACTTGTTCAAAATGCTGGATCACTAACATGTACTATCAGGTAGTAGAGGGGTATATGTAGCATTGGTGATCATGCTAAAAACAGAAATTGTTGCATTATTAATTTGTGTCTCCAGCACAATGTCTTAACGTGTTTTGTAACTTGTTTGTATAATTTCCAGCCAGAAGAAACATATTTGTCAAATACAAATTCACTGTAGCTCTAAATGTGGCATGTGTATGAATACTTTTGGGCTTAACTGTATGTGACAGCCTCTATCATACCAAAATCAGTACCAAAAAGAGCCTCCTGAGTTCCAGAATAGATGAGACAATATTAACATTAACCATGTGCCAGATAGATTGCAAATGGAATGTTTGGGAAAACAAACAAAATTGTATGTGAAATAAGGTGGAAGGTGTGTAATATCTGAACATGGCGGCCACTGGAACTAGCTCACTTGCCTTCATTGATGATGTAACTGTTGAAACATCTTCTCAGATCCAACCAACTGCCTCAAACTCATTTGTTGGTACTTTCCCGTGCTGCAGTATAATGACCCAAAACATACTACTAAAGGAACCAAGATTTTAAGGGCCAAATAATGTTCTTGACTCGGGAAGTAAGTCACTCAACTTGAATCCAACTGAGTATGTGTTTCATTTGCCAATGAAAAGACTGAAGGCAAAAATGCCTAATACATCCAGGAATTGAAAATGTCTTCATTATAGGCCTGGCAAAGTATGACCAGGGACGATACCCAACTTCTGGTGATGTCTGTGGATTGACTTCAGGCAATCATATAATGCTAAAGATTTGCAACAAAGTACTTAAAATTGTGACTTTATTTAAGAGGATGTTCATTTTTCCAATTACTCTAGGTCCGCTGAAATAGATTGGGGGAACTAGTATAAAAATGACTGTAATGCCTACAAGGTTCAAGGTTTATGGCCTTCTCAGTTATTATTTTGTTCAAATCAAATGTGCTGGAATACAGAGCCACAGCAACCAAACATGTGTCACTGTCCATACTATTTCTAGTATTTCGGTATCTCAACATGGCTTTCCCGGGACCTCGCAAGTTGCTGCAATGAAGCAGAGCCTTCATCATGAATTAGATACTTTTAATGAGAGTTGGGGAGAAATTTTCTTTCATATGAAAAGGAATGAATGCCTGACTTTACCCATTAAATCTGTTGGGATTTCATATTATTTCTAAAATTGATGTCAGAAAGTGATATATTGTCAATAAGCCAACATACCTTCTCGCTACCGTTGATGTTGACCGAGTCATTTATGACACGATCTTGGGCAAGGTCTCACTATGCAACTGGGTGTAACCTGTATCTTCCAGTCTCAAGTATTCTCAGACCGCAATAACCATTCTCTACTGTTGCTTCTGTTTCAATAAATCCAGAAATGGAGAACCTTAGCTATTCCCCTATTCCCTACTCTCAAACTCATAAAGGCATATATGAAGTTAAGTGTTTGTGTGTGTGTGTGTGTTTGTGTCTGCACCACAATGCGACTCACCAGGATAACTGTAACAACATAAATTATACACAAAGAATAATGGAATAATATAAATGTCGACACATGCTTGGAATCGTGTCACCTTAGGGACAATGGCAGAGGAGGCCGTTCGGAACACAGAGCGTTCCAAGCCTAGAGTTCCGGAATAATTAGACAATATGGGAACCCGATTTATACCTCCGGACCAAAGGAATACACAGGGAAACAAGGATTTCATGGCTTTATCATATCTCCTCTGTCTCTCTTTTGTCTTTCTTTTCATTTTCATAAGGAGAACAGTTTTATTGGAAAACATGGATCAGGGTGTCCGTCTGAGGCCCAGAGGAAGACGACATGCACAATAATGAAGGTTTACCTTACAAGTTAAAACTCCAGCTCAGGCCTTCTTTAAGTCAATTGGCTTTGTAGTAAGTAGCAGCTCAGGCCTCTATGAAGTCAATTGGTTTGTAGTGGTAAAACAGCATGGTGATGCTAACTGATATTCACCGTGGGGCTCATGTACTGAAAATGTCTGACACGTACCTTGACGATGGAATGAATTGTCTCACATTATGATGCGTGATCCCTACAGTTGCTCACTCAAGTATTTGACGCATCAACACAAGAGGGACCAGATATGAGTGGATTCTTTGCATAACCAAGTTTTTAATGAAATAACTGACTTCTCTAAGCAGACCATTACCAGTATTAGTGTGTATACTGTCTTTTCTGGATGAAGCAATATCCCATGTTTCACCTCGAGGAGATTGCCAACCGTGTAAGGGTTTCGCCAAACAGTGTGGAATGTCATCCTGTTTAGAATACTTTGCACTAAAGAACTGCACCGAATACAGTACATTGATTAGACTACATGGCCAAGATCATTTATTTACCTACACAACAAGAACAAAAATGTAACCCATTGTCTCCTTTCTGTACAAGGCCATTGAGTGACATGAAGTGATTTGGCTTATAAAGAGGAGGCCTTTTTGAGCCATTGCCAGCCCTCCAGCATCATTTGTAGAAAATTGACTACTTGTCACCAGAGGTGTGAAAGGTACAGTGAAAGTAATTGCACCGTGTTCGCTAGTACTTAGCTGTGTTCACCAGGTGAGAGAATGACCTAATTAAGACCTCCATTAACTCCCTTTACCTATTCGAACTTTTGCTATGTACAGTTTTGTGCTCACAAGGACCAAGCACTCCTGCGACCATTGTCGCTTATTCACCTTTTTTCTCTTCCATACCAGGTACGTAAGGTTCCTTGTGATTAGTTTACACTAATCACGGCGGGATGGGTGATAGTGACACTGTGCCAGGTGGTCTATCCGATACAGATGCTATGGTATGCCCAATACTAACTTCTATCAGTAAATCACATCTGTCCAGACACATGCAGTCTGATCAGAAGGCCAGTCCTGAATGTCTGGCGGCTGGCCAACCATAGCCAATACACATTTACGTACCTGGCCCATCGGCATGACACTGTTACAGATGTAAAACAAGCTTGCCATTCCTTCCTCTTTTTTCAACTTGACCTGGATTACTAGAAACCACTCCAGAAGGCCATTTCATGGCCAGAACTTGCATTATGTTGGTATTCTATCAAGGACAGGATGGCAAAAGGACATTCAGGGAAACCAGCCCATGGGGGAAATGGGATAGTACCTTCTTTTGACAACAATAACTAGTTTTATAGATAACTCATTAAATATAATCTAGACTGGAAAGGAAGAACTCCTGTTGCATGCTACGCTCATTGTGTGCTGTAGACATGTTGAATTATTGTATATGTCCTTTGCTGTGAATAATCTCTTTCAATGAAAACATTTAATTTTCTGTATCAATATGCAGGGAATTGTATAACATAAACAATGCTCCAACTTTCCTGGTAGAGGAAATTATTTATCCATCATTAAAATGAACAAAATCCTGAGTGGGACTCTTCATTGGGAGCTTTGACTTTTAGCCAATCAGAACTTAGTCCAGGCCACACTTTATATGTTTAATTTAACTAGACTAGCACTGCAACCCCACCCCCTTTACTCTGTCTGAATATGAAAATGTATAACCAGTCTTGGCAATGAAATTCATGGAAATCTAATTGTTGAGCTTGAGCTTTCGTTTTGCCTAAAGATTTTGACCGAAGTTCATTTAGAGTAAAAAGATAAATTTTCTGAATTGAATTGACTTCATAGATTATTTCATAGATGTTTATCGAATCAAAGTTTGAGAGAACAGGCAGTTCATAGATTCATTCGTGGCAGGCAGTTTTGAGACTCGCACTAAAGATGTATTCTTGTCCAGTTCAATGAGTGAATTATGTTTTAATATTTAACATGAGAAAATGAGTTAGTTGACATACACTACAATAGTCTCAGATGATTCTGGTATTAACTCAAAATATGTCATATAGACATTTTGGGATAATAATCACCTCTAACAGAGTTAGTGTACAACATGCTTACATTTTTCCTCATCTTCCCCTCAATACATAATTCCTAATCAAATGAAATGCATTATCATAACTTGAGATACTTCTCTAGAACAACTAAACCCTCCTAAAATTTGCAATATCCAATTGTTCCTTGTTGAAAGAAGGAAATTCCTGCTGACGACGCCACCCCCCCAGACCACCCTCTTAGCCAAAATCCATTGTCCCAAACAGCTGCCAGCCACACATCAGCCGGAGGCGCAGTCAAAGCTCAAAACTAAACTGTGGCAGACAGCTTGGCACCACAAACACAGACTTATACTGCTGCACATCTCGATTCTGATTCTCAAGAAGAGGCACATTGCATCCAATTAATTGATTGTCTGTCTTTGCCATGGACTTGACCATGGATCAAACCCTAAACTTTCCCAGCAGAATACAGAATACAAGACCACTGGATTTACTGAAAACTTGACGTCACCGGGGTCAAAGTCATTCCACAAAGGGCCTTGTATTTTACAGATTGTTTGCTCCTCCCTTGTACTTGAATGAGTAAGTCATGTCAATTATTAGTAATAGTAATTAAAACTGTAATTTCGGGCGTGTTTGTATGCAAACTGTTATTTAGTAGTTGTTGGGAATATGTCCCTTCCGTCAACCCACCCCTGATTCAGATCCATATTGTTTTATTTAGCTGCTTACTGCACAATGGAACTCCTTATTTTCTCATTGCAGCTGACAGTGTGAGCGAAGAGGCAGTTATTTTTAAAAGCGAGTGGGTGCCTGAGCTAGCTAATAAACACTTGCCTCCAGCCTACAACACACAGAGAGCACACACAGCCTCAAACACACACAGTGTGAAAAATACTCTCTCCCTCACAGGAAGTAATATTACACACGGAACGTATTAACCCACATAGGCACGTGCGCACACACATGTGCACACGCGTGCACGCACACACACATGTACACGCACAATCTAAACAACAAGCATCTTTCCTTTTCCGTTTACTCAACCACCTCACAAACGCCTTCACCCATACACACACCTACAACCCCTCCACCCCGCACACACACACCCAAAGGGTTTCAGCTTTGCTGTGGCTCTCATTAGCTGGGAAACCCGTCCATCTCCCCCCATTCCCATTTC
>JACXGJ010011864.1:0-19020 GCA_016801105.1 Esox niger | reverse complement strand
ACTACGGCCACATAGAAAACACACTGAGATGGCCCAGTACTACGGCCACATAGAAAACACACTGAGATGGCCCAGTACTACGGCCACATAGAAAACACACTGAGATGGCCCAGTACTACGGCCACATAGAAAACACACTGAGATGGCCCAGTACTACGGCCACATAGAAAACACACTGAGATGGCCCAGTACTACGGCCACATAGAAATACACCTGCAAATCCCCCTAGCGCATTGTTCTCCTTTCAGCTGTAAACAATTACATCATTCCATTCCCTTTCTACAGGACAATACAAAATCACTGTTGTCCATTCAGAGTACACTACACAGGTATAGCAAGTTCCATTTATACAACAGGGTTCCAAAACAATTATTTACCCAAGAACAGGGTTCTACCAAAGACCAGTTTAATCAGATCAAGGGTGATTGTTGTAATGCAGTAAAGGGCTTTACTTAAACCATTAACCTCCTAAAAACTGTTAGAAAAGCAAGGGTTAGTTGAGAATTATTTGGCAGGCAAGAATGATTATTTGGATGGCCAGGGAGGTTCTACATAGAATCATATATAATAACATATTTCCCAGCATGATCTATTTATCTTGAATTTAATGACTGTGATTTGCAGGTTGGTTGATTGATTGTATGCTGCACAAAGAAAAACAGATACGGTTTTCCAAACTGAAAGAATCCACCCTACCCTGCACGTCACTCTTACTGCGGGCTGCAGATGATTAACACATCCCTGTGTTAGATACTGTAACCCTGGCTGGGATGCAAAATAAATTACACATCACTTTGCAAGGCAGTATAATATGACTTGCAGTTCTGATGTGACCAATAAACCTAAAGTTTCAGACCCCTGTATTAGGGTGTAACAATTGGGTTTGAGTGAAAGGCCTGCTATGCAATGTATTGTCACAAATCACTGCATTTTAAAGACTGGCATTGAGGATTCTAGGAAGAAATTATCCCAGACACCACACAGACCTTGCTTTAAATATATTACTCAACCTCGCATAATAACCCATACTTAGGAGGCAGAGCATCTAATCCATTAAGCAAACACACACCGTCTAATGTGACTAATTCTGATCAAGTCTAGAATCTTGGCATGCATGCAGGAAAAACAACGCATCCCACTGCTATTACGTTCAATATAAACATATTCCAGTGCTATTACGTTCAATATAAACATATCCCAGTGCTATTACGTTCAATATAAACATATCCCAATGTTATTATGTTCAATATAAACATATCCCAGTGCTATTACGTTCAATATAAACATATCCCAGTGCTATTGGTCCTTAATGATTTGCTATCATGTTCAGCGTCAACATATGACAAATGCTGTTTACCAACCATCAAAAAACGGATGCAAGGGGCAGTAATGGATGTATTCATAGTTATATCGAGTGGCTATTTGATAGGTGTTGTTTTTTGGCATTGTGGGTGGGCTGCAACCCACTTTCAGTCTGATGGTTGCGAGTTCAATTCCAGCAAGAGGCAAAACCTTTTGTGTTGTGAAATAGCTTTGTTTAGACAGGCGTTTTTCTGTTTTGTATCCAAACTCTAACCTCATTGCCGTCATATCTAACTTTAACCATAACCTAACCATATTCTTAACACTAACTTAAAGTATTCTGATGCATAACCTAAACCACAACATAAACGTAACCTTATTCCTAGCCCTAACACCAGTACTCTGTTGCATAACCTTAACTGTAACATAACCCTAACCTTATTCCTAACCTTAACACCAGTACTTTGATGCAAAACCTTAACTGTAACATAACCCATATCTTATTCCTGACCCTAACACCAGTACTCTGATGCATAACCTTAACTGTAACATAACCCATATCTTATTCCTGACCCTAACACCAGTACTCTGATGCATAACCTTAACTGTAACATAACCCAAATCTTATTCCTGACCCTAACACCATTACACTGATGCATAACCTTAACTGTAACATAACCCAAATCTTATTCCTGACCCTAACACCAGTACTCTGATGCATAACCTTGACCATAACATGAACCTAACCTTATTCCTTACCCTAACACCAGTACTCTGATGCATAACCTTAACAATAACATAACCCTAACCTTATTCCTAACCCTAACACCAGTACCTTACTTACTCACGGTTTACAAAATATTTTCAAAACGAACGTAATTCCTGAGAGGTTCCAATTGCGGAAAAAAACGAATTACTTCTTTATAATAGAACTTCACTTTTTAAGTACAGTAAGTACAATGCA
This sequence comes from Esox niger, assembly GCA_016801105.1. NCBI lineage: Eukaryota > Metazoa > Chordata > Actinopteri > Esociformes > Esocidae > Esox > Esox niger. The sequence continues at coordinate 16,754 of JACXGJ010011864.1, read as the reverse complement.
AGTTCCTTATTCATTTAATTAAAGGACTCAAATATTTTCTCACTAAAGTGTCTATCCCTGACTGCAGCAGATGATCTCACAAAATGGATGACAGACCCCTACTTTCACTGCACAAAATGGCCTCCTTACTCTCAGTTTTGTAGAGTGCATATTTATAATAAAGTAAAAACTTGACCCAACAGATGAACAAGAAAAACAGCTTTTTGGTCCAAATTTGATTGAAGCAATTAGACATTAAGCTTGTAACATATCAAATAGCTGTATGCAAGACATCTATGTAAAAAGGTTCTTGTCATATTTCATTAAGCTTTTCTGCCCTGTTCTTGTGTAAAGTACACTCACCTGAATATGCATCTTGACAATGGCTTTTCCAATTGGTGTTGCGCCAAAAAAGGTCCAAGAAGGAACCAGGAAATTGACACATATTCTACCTGCCAGGTCAAACAGTGGATTTGGAATCTGAGAAAAACAGAATAAAGGTTAAACATAAGTGACACCAAATAAGTATTATAGAATAACAAACAACATAAAAAGGCCAACAGGCACCAAACACAACAAATTAGTTTTTAATGTCTCTGTTAGAGATTTAGCATACATTTATTTACTTACTACTCACAAATTAGTTCTACAATGACCTGAATATATGTAGCCTCATATTTACAATTATTAGAAATGTATTCCGTGTTCTGGTTTGAGAACCAAAAGTCCAATTTCAATATGCATGATAAACCGAAAAGCTATTTTAGGGCTTGAATTTATTGTATTTTCAGACAATAATAGGGTAATTAAAACGTTTCAACGGAATACAGTTAACAGATTCCACTTACAGAGGCACAGACAAGAATTCCAAAGAATACAACTCTCTTAACCATTTTCTGCACTGCTTGTTTTACTCTGGTCCTGAAAATAAGCAAAAATAATGACCAATATTTAGCACATTAGTATATACAAGATTTACTTTTGATTCACATTTCATTAGTAATGTAATATATGAATCTTCAATGATTAATATATTAAATGCATATGACAAGACTACATTTTCAGTACACAATCTACTTCCCATATTACATATATCACAATTCCAATTTGGCCTTAATATTACTAAAATCACCACTGTAAAATATTTCATTTCATAATATACTGCAGAAATCATATCATAATTAAGTAAGGTTAAAAAATGATTTGAGGTTTCTAAACAGGGAGCGAGTCTTATAGAAAACCAAACAGGGTCATTACACAACAAAAATAAAGTTGATAAAAACAATTCAGTTATAGTCTTTAAGAAATTGCATTAGTTAAACATTTATTCGTTTTTAATTGATTCTCTCTAAGGAAATATTGTTAGTGTGGTGGTGTGATGATAGTCATTTGTGAGTTCTGATGCATTTCTGTCATTGTAATGATAAATTAATTACACTAAAAAAGGCTATGGGGATTTGATAGTGAGCAAGATAATTGTCAAGTACAATGTGAGATTATAGAGAATATCATAAAATGTACACATATTAGAAAATATATTTACAGTGGTTTTAAGACAAACAGAAGTCTTTTTACCATCAATTCTCATTTAGTTTTTTTGTTTGTAACACATGAACCCTTAATATAAAGAAAACAAAAAGGTCGGCATTTTATATGTACAAACATATCAGACAATAGGTTATTTATTAACGAATAATTAGGTTTATATTAAGTAAATCAATTTCTCTATTAAATAAATGTACAAAAACCATAAAAAAACATTACATTATTTATTTAAATAAATATTGTGATATAGCTTACAGTCTTTTCCAAGTCCTTAATATTTCATTAAATCAATATTTTTATAAATCAATATTTTTGTAAAGAAAAAGGAAACGAAAAAGCCCTGAAAAAAAGTTTTGAAAGTCAACTGTCCTGTCAGTTGACTAAATGAGACAATAACGCTCAGCTAAGTCATCCAAACATTTTTTACACTAGGATATTATATATTCACATTCCCTAACAGTAGCTTTCTTCTTGTGACACTTTGTTTTTAATTTATTTTTATTTGGAATGTGAGTACAAGACTAGACTTCTTGTTCATTCCAATGACTCACAGATTCTAACAAATACTGCTGCTTTTCCCCCATCTCTCCTGACAACTCAGCAAAGGCTCTTTTCAAAGCAATGACATATATTTTTCCTCAAAATACCTATGCTGGGAAGAGGAGGGTTAAGCTGTTTTTGATGTAGTTCAAAATATTCCAGGAAACTGACGGATGGATGGGGGATTGTCCTGGATTGATTATGGTAAATTGGTCACATGTTTAATGATAGTATTATAATTCTACTAGAGATAACCTACAAATTGTTAGCATGTGCTAATGTGTTTTTTTACTTGATCTGTGCTAAATTACATTCTATTTATTTTTTAAGTTAACTGAAAAAAAACTGTACAAACACATTGGACCTAATTTGTGAATTTATATTAACTGGACAGATTGTATTTAAAATTGCTAATTTGTGGAGAATTATATTAACTGTGTTCTATTTTGTAGATATTAATGTTCCCAACACTAACTTTTAATATTGTTTTTTTTTATGTCTTGTCTCTCTATTTATAAAACATATATAAAATTAAGACTTTGTATCAAACAAACAATGCATAAACATAATTTTACTGCATATAATTTTTTACTTCTCTGAACGACTAGTTGTATTTTACAGTGTTAATAAAAAACAGCACCACCCAAAGAACATCATTCAATGTAATGGTATATGCTAAATGATTGGATTTATTTGTACATGAAATATTAAACTTTAAGAATAATCCTTACATAATTTTAGACTGTATAGATTATATATACAGGAAGTTTAATTAACAAATTCTTTACTGACTACAGCTAAAATTACAGTTTTTCACTTGACTGTAATTATTAACCAGTAATTGGTAGTAAACATTTCGTACTGTAATTTATTGCAATACTAAACATTATTCAAATCTGATCAAATCTGATGGCACACAAGGGATATCATTTGTGCTTAACAAAAACATTAGACATCAATGTATGATGAAAATTGTTCAAAATGCATGGTTCAAAATAACCAGAAAATAAGACATACATATTTTGGGGGTATACATTAATCTATAGGACTCTCACCTTTTGTTCGACACACATACTGGTCAATTGAAACTTGAGAAAACCTGGCTGTAGAGGCAGGGGGAGGATAGACATGATCATGCCTAATATGGTCAACAAAGCAGTACAGTAACTGTGGCATTCTTTTTCAAGAGCCAGCCCACAGGACATTCGAGAGACAGGGGGTAGAATGGGAGGGGGGGACATCTCCGATTGGCTCACATTTTGAATTTTTTCAGCAGTTTCTATCCAATCACAGGAGTTTTCCACAAGGATAAGCCTGCTCCTCTAATTCTAGCCTTCTGTTCCAGTCTTTATTCTTTTTTTCTTCCTTTTTAAATCTTGGACACAGAGCTGGTTGTCTGGGGGAAGGAATGTGTATGGTTGAAGCTGAACCTCTCCAGACCATTTGTTAACCACAAACACCTGACAACCACAGGAATATAAGATTGCTAATTCATAAACAAAAAACATTTTACAAAAACACAATTTTGTCAGAGTCGCATTTACTATCTACTTTTATTTGCAATGGTTTACTAAGTCAGTGGAGTTCTGGATTTTCCCTCACTTGACTGTTATGGAAGAGGGAAAGGAAAATGGCCACCTCAACACCAAATCAAATCCCAGTGGGAAGGAAAATGGTGATTTACAAGTGGGACTCTTCCATCACTTTTTTTTGTGTACCTTCTTCACCACAAATTTGTCCATTTAGCATGACCAGTGTTCAGAAATCCAGAAACCACACAATGTGTTGTATGCAAGTCATGGAAAATCACCATCTTGGCCATGCTTCCACCCACGGCTGCCACCATCCCATCCCTCCTGTCCCTGTCCACGCACCGTGGAATATCCCACAGGGCAGGGCATGCCAGCAATTACATTTATTTAAAAATCACATGTCTGATATTTTGTTTCCAGTGGGTATAGAAAGTCACCACCTCCCTCCTAAAATGTCCACCATTTGTTGCCTTCCAGCCTGAAAAATGTGATTCTGAAAATTAATTAAAAATACAACAGAAAAATTGCCGATTTGCATTAGACTACACCCTCCTGAGTTAATACCAAGTGGGGCAACATTTGGCTTGAATTACATCCATGAGTCTTTCTGAATACATCTGTACTTTGTACACTTTGACTTAGTAATATTTGCCAATATTTCCTAGCAGAATTGTTAAATCAAATTCAATAAATCAATCAAATGTATTTTATAAGTCCTTTTTACATCAGCGTGGGGGGGGTCAAGCCTGGTACTAGACCTCATGTCCTCCTAAGTTTAAAACGACAGAAGACAGGGGAAATTTAGACCCTACTCAATAAGCAGTCAAATTGCATTTTGACAGCTTATTGACTGCACTCAACAAGCCATTCAACAAGATTATTGATGGAATATAGATAGGGGCTCTGACTAAGCCACTCAAGGACATTCTCCTTGTACTTCTACCACTGTATAGTTGCTTTGGTGGTGTCATGTCATGTCATGTTTTGGGTCTTTGTCATGTTGAAACAGTTGTCCTCAAGAATCTGTATTTTTCACTGTCCATTTTCCCTTCTATCCTGACAAGTGGTCCAGTCCCTTAAGAGAAACACCCCACAACTGGATGCTGCCACCACTGTGCTCTGTATGCATGGGTGGAAACATATATGGGTGGAAAGATCTATTGGGTTTTCACCAGATATACTGTTTTGTCTTCAGGCCAATGTGCTTTTAGGCAAAGCTCAAATGAGACATGAAGATGCCTTCTTTGAGGAGTTTTATTTTTCCTGTCACCCACCCATAATGGCCAGATTTGTGGAGCGCTTGTGATATTGTGGTCACATGCACACACAGTTTTTGCCTGGAGCTGGAATGGCTTGAAGCACAATCCAAGTTGCCATTGGCTTCTTGGTAGCCTCTGATCAATCTTCTCCTTGGCCGGTCATCCAGTTTGGAGGGACAGGCCGGGTCAACTGGGTGGTACCATACGCCTCCCACTTCTTAGTAATGTTCTTAACTGTGCTCCAAGGGATATGCAAAGTCTCTGAAATCTTTTATTTCCATCCCCTCACTTGGGCCTTGCCACAACTTTCTCTCGTAGATCTTTTGAAAGTATCTTTCCACCCACTGTGGATTATTTGCTTTGAATTGCACTACTAAACTGGGGAGTCCTCTATGACCAACTAGTATTGTTCTGAACTAATCAAAATCACTACAATTGATCACAGATGAAAGCCAATTTGCTTGATTTGTGAACTGGAAGATGATTTGTTATACAATTTCACTGTTTTAATTTGCATTAATCTTTTTATTTTATTTTTTATTGTGGGTTACTGGTTATGACTAAAGACAGAAAAGGTAAGTTTTCATTTTCAAAGGGGGTGGTGATTTTCTATACCGAAAATGTACGTTAAGGCTATTACAGCCTTAGTTAGGGGCCAATTCACCATTCTACAGGGTTTGCTTTTCATTTTGCTATGTAAACATATACACAAACAAGGGATATTAGACATGAACATAATAATACTTGACATTAACATAGTAATCTCTATAATTAATGTAAAATTATGATTTTACAAATGACAAATAATATGAGCCTAACAGAAAACCTTCCATATTCACTCCTCCAGAAAATGCCCACAAAAAGGGCACAAATGAAAACAATGTTTAACATAGTCCAATGGTTGGAATAGAAAGAGTTAATGTTGACAGAAAGATAAGTAAGATTGAAGCAATTAGGAATTGGGGGGAAAAAGAAGAAAGTTCACTGTTCCCCTCCTCACATGTAATGATACAGCAACCTTGTTCTAAACTGCGAGACAGTTTATATAACCCAACCAGCCCACTCCCAGCCTGGGTATCAGTCTTTTTTTGCTTACATTCCACTCTCTGTACTCCACGTCATGTGCCAAAGAGTCAGGCCTTTCTTCCATCTTAAAAAATGAACATTCTTTCATTAATGATCTTGAGGAGAACAGAAGATTTCTCCTCATGAAGAGTCAGGGTTATCCTGATTGGATAACCCTGACAGCTATCCCCGAATCACAGTGATTATACAAATATTGAGAGGGGAAAAACTATCACTACACAGATCATGTTGATATCCAGTTGCTAAGCAACTATCTTTAACCATTCTGTCAAAAGCTTAAATTCTGAAACTGAATACAGTGCCATACAAAATAATTTGCCCTGTGTGATATTTAGCATATTTTTGGCATTAAAATATATTACTGTTATGATTACAGTGATTGATCAGTCCCTCAGCACTGTGTAGGAATTTTAGCAGACTCGTCCATGCAGAAATTACATAACTAAAAGAGATTTTTAGTACTTTGAGCATGAACTGCCGTTTTAGTTTTCGCTACAACATATCGAAACATCTCTAGACTTGTTTTGACTTGGTATTCTCTAGTCATTTCAATTAGCCTTGTTACTTTGCAATGAATCCTATTCTTGCCCACTCTCCTTCTATAATACTTTTATTCACACCTGAAGATTAGGTATTTGATTACTGTGCTCACAAATAAAATTTAACAAGCACCTATTTTTGGTGTAATTTGCTGTCTCAATTGGTCTCATCTCAAGTTCCTAACACCAATTTTTTTAATGAAATTATCTAAAAAGAATAAAAGAAATCTAACATTCCCTAAACCCAATAACAATGTGGGCTACAGGATTTGAATAAACTCTTTGGTGTTGAAATACAGTGCTTTATGTCACAAAATAACAGCAAGCAGCAAAAAAATTCCATGAAATTCTTTACACAATTTCATCAACAGACACACACACACACACACACACACACACACACACACACACACACCCACACACACAGTCTCTCTTCACTCACACATTAGATTAACTTGACAATGTACAGTAGACTGTTAACAGTGTGTACTTTGCATAATATTTATATCCTGTTAACTAGATTCTGTTGTTTTGAATAAATTGTACTTCATTTTAATTCTTAGAATAACGTATTACTAATAGAGTTATTTAACAGACTGAAACGTTTTAGAGTAAAAAGCACTTCACCACACCGTCAACAAAATATGCTGTTTTAGTTGATGAAACTTTAATGAAAATTACAAAACCAGCCACAGCTTTGGCTCATAATGTTGACATCTCATACCCTTTTCAGACTTAAATACTCCGATACAGATATCCAATATGGCCATATGTTTGATACACTGCTGATTTTGCGGGTTTTCCTACTTACAAAGTATGTTGAGGTCTGTATTTTTTATCATAGGTACACTTCAACTGTGAGAGACGGAATTTAAAACAAATGCTCGTCCTAGAAGGCCAGCATCTCGGAGTTGCTTCTTCAATTTCGACATTGAGACTGGTGTTTCAGGTACTGCCAGTTGAGGACCTGTGAGCAGAGCTGGTCATCAAACTGTTAATCCAGTAATTGTTCATTAACGAAATTAAGATTTTCATTAATGATTTAACATTATCGGACTAATTAACTTCCGTTATATTTAACTTCCATCCACTGAGGTCTGGTAACACAAGAACTTCATAAATATACTTTTAAAACCCTTTAGAGTCTAAGTAATTTTTTGCTTAAGTCTAGAGGGAGTGGGGAAAGAGGCCAAATCCAATGCTTGATGTGCAAAGTCAAATTTTCTAAGTCAAATATGTATTTCTCTGCATTAAGATTGGGCGCTAGATTCAAGGCTTCAATATGAAGGTCAGTAGTGAGAATTTTTTTTGGGAACCCTCGTATTACTTGCGTGCAGCTACTCATGTGTTGTAGACATCATCAGTGATTGGCCAACAAAGAATGTCTCTCTAGTATTTATGAAATGGATTGGTTATTCCTTGTTATGCTGGGGCGAGACATTCCAAAAATAGACTTCAATTTTTTATGATTAAACTGATTAACAGTTATCAAAATGTACATTTTGGTGAACTGTGCCCAGCTATGCCTGTGAGGCATCTGTTTCTCAAACTAAACACTCTAATGTTTTTATCCTCTGGTTCAATTGTGCACCAAGGCCTCCCACCACTCCAACTGGTTAGAGCCAGAATAGAAAGTATTGTAGGAGATCTTCAGTTTCTTACATGGAATAGCATTCCTATCTCAGAACAAGAATAGACAGACGTGTTTCAGAAGAAAGTTCTTTGTTTCTGGACATTTTGATCCTGTAATCGAACCCACAATTCTTGAAATTTTCAGCAGTGCTAACATAATTGAAAAAGGGTTTTCAAATGATCAATTAACCTTTTAAAATGATGAACTTCGATTAGCAAACACAACGCGACATTGGACCACGGAACTCAAAGATGCTGATAATGGGCCTGTGTACACCATGAAAAAAATCAACAGTTTCCGTCTTTACAGCAAGAATAATGTCTACAAGTTATTTATGATACATTTCAAGTTATTTTTATAAAATTATTTTCAATACTTTCAAAAACAATTAAAATCTAAGTTACCCCAAACTTTTGAATGGTATTGTATACATCTATATATACAGAGGATATAAAAAGTCTACACACCTTTTTGAAATGTGATGTAAAAGAACAAGACAAAGATAAATCATATCAGAATTTTTCCACTTTTAATGTGACCTATAATGTGAACAATTCAATTGAAAAACCAACTTGAAATCTTTGAAGGTGAAAAATAAAAACCTTACAATAACCTGGTTGCATAAGTGTGCACACCCTCTTATAACTGCGGATGTGGCGGTGTTCAGAATTAACCAATCTCATTCAAACTCACGTTAAATAGAAGTCATTACACACCTGCCATCATTGAAAGTGATTAATCACAAATAAAGTTCAGCTGTTCAAGTAGGATTTTCCGGACATGTTCTTAGTTGCATCTCAGAGCAAAAGCCATGGCCCACAGAGAGCTTCCAAGGCATCAGAAGGATCTCATTGTTGAAAGATATCAGTCAGGAGAAGGGTACAAAATAATTTCCAAAGCATTAGATATACCATGGAACACAGTGAACACAGTCATCACCAAGTGGAGAAAATATGGCATAACATAGGCATTACAAAGAACTGGAAGTCCCTCCAAAATTTATGAAAAGACAAGAAAGCTTATCAGGGAGGCTTCCAAGAGGCCTACAGCAACATTAAAGGAGCCTATAGGAATTTCTGGCAAGTACTGGCTGTGTGCTACATGTGACAACTATCTCCCGTATTCTTCATTTGAAAGGGCTATGGGGGATAGGCTTACAAAGAAAAACATTCAACCCCTGTGACAGTTTGCAAAAACAAACAATTCTCCCAAAAGCATATGGGAAAATGTGTTATGGTCTGATGAAACCAAGGTTGAACTTTTTGGCCATAATTCCAAAAGGTATGTTTGACATAAAAACAACACTTCACATTACCCAAAGAACACCAAACCCACAGAGAGGCATGGCGGTGGCAGCATCATGCTTTGGGGCTGTTTGTCTTCAGCTGGAACCGGGGCCTTAGTCAGGGTGGAGGTAATTATGAACAGTTCTAAATACCAGGAAATTTTGGCACAAAACCTGCAGGCGTCCATTAGAAAGCTGAAGATAAAGAGGAAGTTCACCTTTCAGCATGACAATGACCCAAAGCACACATCCAAGTCCACAAAGCATGGCTTCATCAGAGGATTAACGTTTTGAAATGGACCAGCCAGAGCCCAGACCTGAAACTAATTGAACATCTGTGGGGTGATCTGAAGAGGGCTGTGCACAGGAGATGTCTTCGTAATCTGACAGATTTGGAGTGCTTTTGCAAAGAGGAGTGGACAGATACTGCCACATCAAGATGTGCCATGCAAACATACTCTTACCCCAAAAGGTGCTTCAACAAAGTATTAGTGTGTACATTAAAAGACACCTGGGAGACAGAAATCTTTGTGATTGACAGGGGATTGAATACTTATTCCCCTCATTAATATGCAAATAAATGTATAAAATATTGGATGTGAGGTTTTCTGGATTTATTTGTAGTTTTTCTGTCGCTCACTTTTCAAATAAACCTACCATTAAAATTTTAGACTGATAATTTCTTTGTCAATGGGCAAACGTACAAAATCGGCAGGGGATCAAATGCTTTTTCCCCACATACAATATGTATATAAATAAATAAATATCAATATAAATATATATATAGGGCTGGCAATGTTAACGTGCTATTTACATTTTTTTTTTTCCTGAGCCACCGAGCCATCCAGTCAGTGTCAACATACCGGTAAATTTATTGGCTTTTCAACAGTTTTGCTGAATGTAGAGGTTTCCCACCCAATTGGACTATTTTAATAACAGTGTGTGTGAAAAAATGGTCTTGGGCGGGTTGATTTATTGATATGTTTTTTTTCAGAAATAGAATTTGGGTGGGTTTTTAGTGGAATCTGCAGATTTAGGCTGTGATTGGGCAGTATAAAGTCAAATCTGGCAACCCTGTATGCAGCAATTCACAGATTAATCATATTTACTCTCCACTTGTCCTGCTGTGAGTTGTACACATTTGCTAATACACAAAACGTGCATATTCAATTTTTTCTGAAATTGGAATATCTCTCCCTCATCCTCATTCTGTCTCTTTTCAAAAACCCAACAATCAAGGACACCAGCAGTTCCTCCACAATGACAACATTTTAGCCAAAACTTTGAAGGGCAATAACTTGGAAAGCTTAGGTGTGATTCATCATAGGATCAAATGCCTGCACACCATGCAACTCTCCAGTTAAGAGGGGCTGATGTGTGTATTATATTGTAGACCAACAGCAATAATTTTAGTTGGTGTCTTGACCAAGAGCATGGGATCCGAGACCAGCAAACTTCTATTTAGGTTTACATGAACTGCAAATAGATACTGCTAGTTATTGTGGTAATTTTATGGGAGAAATCTAAGGCCTGTGACACATCCTGGTCTAAAGGACATAGCATGTCCTTACCATAATGTTCCACATTCTAAACAGAAATGTGTTTTATTCAGGGCCAAATTTAAACAAATTCGAAAACTGTGATTAAATCACAACTACAGAATATTAATTGATAATTATTATTAATAAAATGTATTGTTTCAATTGTTTGACAGCACTAATGTGTTTTAGTGTGTGTGTGTGTGTGTGTGTCTATATACATACATACATACATATTAGTGCTGTCAAACAAATATATTGGGGAAAAACACACTTCACATTTCATAAGGCCTTTAATATTGTCAGAATAGAATCTTTTTTACACAGTACACAGCATGCAGTTACCTTAATATCCTTTCCTCACTTAACTACCATTACAGTTTTCACTAATGCTTCGTCATTATTGCTAATATTTACTTTGATATCATGTTCTAGGTACATATTATACCTACATAGCTAGAGAAGAATAAATTATATAAATTGCATTGTGGGAGTTTTAGATAACTTGAGCCTCAACATAATTTTTCAGCAGATTTCAAGTTGCTTGCTAACTGATCATTACTGTGAAATGCAGAAACACCCACATACTGTACCTAACCACATTTGTATTAGTTAACATTTTATATAATTGGAATGTGTGGTTTTCAGTGTAGAAGACTATTGTAGATGTGTAATCGAGAGCAGAAAAGTGTATTTTATGATAAATTAAGTTTTAAAAGTATGGAATGTTCAATAATTAATAATGTAGCATTTACTGCAGACTTTGTAGGCATTGTGTGGCTAAGGAGCTCCAAACAGGCAGACAACAAAGAAATGTGCATCGGGAAGTGTCAGTTCACCAAAAATCTATGTGTAGCCTATACACAAGTCAACACCCACGCTGTTTTTTTCTTCTCTCTCTTTTTCTGAATGAAATGCTTTCACACAGAAAGAGAGGAGGGCATACATATCCAGAGCAAAGGAGCATGAGGCGAGCCCTGACAGAGAGACCGCTAGAGTTCATCTCATTAACTCCTCACAGGTCTATTCACACACGCACACACACACACGCACACACACGGGCACACACGCGCACACACACGCACACGCGCACATGCGTACACAGGCACAGGAAGCAGAGTTATTAAGGCTCCTGACGCAGCCCAACCCCAGCCCCATAGTCCCTTCCTTCTACAAAATTCAAATCGAGACAAAAAAAGCGCCCCAGAGTCCACGTTGACAAATTCTTTAACAAGCTGTGGTTGAAGGGAAGCTGGTTTTACTCTGACTCACCCCCTCCTTTCAAACAGTTTACTGGAAATAAAGGGGGAGGCGGAGGGAGGGGGCACTTTCAGAGAAGTCATGTGATGGGGCTGGGCAAACCACAGCACAGAGAGCCTTTGAGCGGAGTGCAGTAGGCCAGGGGGAGGCAGATAGCTCTGATTCAGGTTACAGGAGATATGATCCTGGGAGTTGGCAATCAAGAATTCACAGCAGTGGTTAACCTCTTCCATGCCAGCCAAACACATGAGACGCTTTAAGAAAACCACTGAATCATCCCTTACTTTAATTATAAATGGAAATACATCATCAAGTTCAACTTTGTGGATGTTCTGCTGTACATCTAGAGAGCATTCTTGGATTTGTTAAAAAAAAAAAAAAGCATCATCCGAAGGTTCCATTTCTGTATGATATAAACAAAAGGTATGCAGGGATTTATTTATGACATCAATGTCTGGACCTGCTTAGTGAAGTGATGACTTCATCCTTTTTGAATAGCTGTCTTGAAAGAGGGAAACAGTGTTCTGCCATCACTCATGTGTGCTTGCTTGCAACAGGAAGTTGGCACATGTGCGCCACTGGGTTTAAGTAAAGCTCCTGGCACACTGACACCCTGATGACCTCAGAGTAAGAGAGGAGTCGGCATCTTACCAGCTGTGGTACCCAAAAAAAGGTCACACTCAAACATCATCTCCATTTCATTTATTCCACACAAATATTACAAATAAACGCGACACATTCAATCGAACAGTTTCTATCTCGTGGCACCGGCTCTTTACAGAAACTGTTATTCTAAACTTCAATAAAATAACAGAGTAACAGTGCTATATAAATCTAACTCAGTGTTGTCATTAAATACCATGATCGCTTCCCTCAGGAATTGATAATATATCGAGCATGTGTCAGTATAGGGTTTCTCAGAAAAAATCACCCCCATTGCGGGTGACTGACGGAGAAAGAAGAAAGATAGGAAAAGTTTCAGTATCCAACAGCTCCGCGATTCTCCCAGATGCCTTCCAAACCCCAACAAACACACCCAGAACAGAGAAACGGTGACCAGATCACATTGTAAAGATATCAGTCCAAAGACAGAAACAAGGACAGAAAAGAGTATGGAAAAGGAGAATCTAAACAGAAAGAGTGCGAGAGGGGGAGAGCGCTTATGCTCTAACGCAAACCGTGCCACCCGAGGAAGCAGCAATAATGTGGTCTGTGACACTTGTTCGACCTCTCAATGAGGATCACAAACAGACAAACAAAAAGCCTTCCCTGACGGATTTGACTAAGACACAAAGTAACGGCAAAAGCAAAACAAGTAAACAAGAAAAAATTAAAAACAAAAATAAATCAAAGCTACCAAGATGAATGTATCGATGGAAGAAATGTGGATGTCCACAACAGGGTATCTGTGTTTCTATCACGTTTGCCCTCTCTTCTTCTCTCCTCTTCTCTCTGCCTCTCTATTCTGTGCCTCTGTTGGTTCTGGTGCAGATCCGAGTGAGACTGCTGAATGATGTCAGAGCTCCAGACTAACACGTGTGTCCTAGGGGCCAAGGGAAGCTAGGGACTGTGCCAAACTACAGATGCCCATGGCATTAGTGATGAACTCAACAGATGACAGAAGGTACCAGGGAGCACTTACCCCATCAGTGTCTATAACATCTTTCTGATCCGCCAGATAAACACATGGAATTCATGTTATTTATCAATATCCCTGATGTTGAACATCCATTTATCTCTGGATACACTTGTAAAGATATATGAACAAAGAGTTCTGACAGCCTGGACCCAAAGCGTGAGCCTTTAGATCGTCACTGATAGCAGATTTGGCTTGTAGGACAGTCGATAGCTGGCAGGATAAACACTAATTACTGGACTAATTAATTAACCCATTGAATCCCTCAAATACACATAAAAATGCCATAAATGTCAATTTTTTTATTGAATGAACCTTTGGCTGGTCTCGATCAGAACATCTTTGGCTCGTTGAGATTAAAATGTATTTGGCTAGTGGAGATTATAACATATTTGGCTAGTGGAGATTAAAACGTATTTGGCTAGTCTAGATTAGAACATATTTGGCAAGCCTAGATCGTAACATATTTGGCTAGTGTGGATCAGAATATATTTGGCTAGTGTGGATCAGAACATATTTGGCTAGTGTAGATCAGAACATATTTGGCTTGCGTATATCAGAAACATTTGGCTAGTCCAGGGTTCGAATTACAGGGGTGTGTGGGGGGGTTTCACCCCCCCGAATTAAGACTTAGACTTAGCCAGCATAAGTAAATCAGAACTATGAACACATGTTCATTTATTTCATATACGGTTGATGATACACAGAGATTTTGACATGCCGTAGCCTATTATACAGCCATAGAGTCAACACTTATTTGTATCGCCAACCTAATTCTGAATGAATATACCTTCCTAGTTTCAGTTTACCTATTGTAGCAGGGGTGCTTTAATTGATAACACACAAAAGATAAATGAAATATTGACCGCATTTTGTGGTAAAATGTTTTGTGACGCACTCTCTCAGTTCAGTCCATTGGTTAAGCTATCATGTTAAAAAGTCAATAAATCTGGCCTAAACTGAAATGTAACGATAGAAAATTGCTTACGTGTTCCTGAGTTTGCCATTGGTTAAGGTTGATAAAGAGGCACATTACTTCAGTCAAATCTGCCAGAGTTTCCCCCTCATTTGTATATTATCTGACTCGCTAGGTGTCTATGGCTTGGCATTAAAAGGAGTCAACCCTCTCATTTGCATTAGGCTACGTTGCCAATAATCGTAATTAGCATCAAGCTACTTTGAAGACCGAAACAAGAGAGGCCACCCAAAAATTTGCCAAAGGTGTCAACAATTTTCTTACCTTGAAAATAGTCTAATCTAAGTAAGACAAATGTAGATTATTGGGTGGTTTATGTCATTACTGTTAGTCAGGCGCAGGCCTAGATGCTGTACTGTATGTCAGTAACACATCTGCCTTACCTAACTGGCATGTTGACAGTGTCTTTAGTTCTGGTGCTGTGTGGGTCTGTGTTTGAGTGGATATGATGGTCTGCTGTTGTAGTGTGTGTGGGTCTGACTTGCTGACAGTTATGCACTATGACACCTTGTTAGTGTCCCTTCACTACACAGGTTGTTGTGTGATTCGTGCCCCATGAACTGGTGTAATGGATCGGATTTATCATCATCTACAGACTGCAGACATTATGTTAAACAAGCAAGATACTGTAAGGACCTCAGTTCAGTAAAGCATGCGTCTGCGCTGTACTGGGTTCCCTTTATACCCTGGTTAAAAAGTGGACCTCCCCTGATTGGCATTGTATAATTCACACTCTGGGCTAGTCTAGACCAGAACACTGGCACTGGCTTATCCAAACCATTTTACTCACTGTCAAACTACGGCTTTGATTCCACAGGCAACCAAATTGTTATTGAATTTTCTCTATTCGTTTTCTTCATCAATAAGATAATCTCTAGAAACATTTGACCTATATTGTGTTTGAAATGAAACGCTCCGCTGCATCAGCATTGCATTAACTGACACTAGTGTTCAACATAAACATCTGCCTCCTCAGGTGACAGATTGCTGTCATATATAATGTGGTTAACCGGTAAAAGACCAATACCAATATTGGAAGATGCTAAACATAAGCAATGTCAGAGCAGAGGAATGCAACAATTAACTGACATTGGCAGCATTTACACAGCCAGCCCAATTGTGATATTTTTACAATTTTTGTTTCTTTTTCTGAGCTGATCTGATTAGCCAAAACACCAATTAGTGAAAGCTAGTTCAGAATTGGGCTGCCTATGTAAACACAGCCATTGTGAAACACATTCCTGAGGACCAAAGGGCACTCAGGGAAGTTAGGTGAAGATTAGAGAGGGAAAAAGCAAGTAATATTATTCCATTGTTTCATTAACGTTTTCAGTCGGGGAGGAAGTTTATATTTATTATGAGTTGTTATGGTCAAACTGTTGTTTTTAAAAAAAATTAAAACACTGTCATGGCATTACCAAAACCAAAGCAAGATCCTTGAAAACAATGGCTTTACCCTTGGGGGCAATGCTACCTACTTAGTCAGAGCAATACATTGTGAAAGGCCACAGCACATGACTGCTTCAGGCCTGAGGTGGAACACTGAACGGGTTAGCTAATGTGCCTGTGTGGGCGGGAACAACATGAAAAGTGAGTAGGGATGAGAGGTTACCAGAGATAAAGTGTAGAGTAGAAATAATAGGTAAATAATAGACAGAGGGTGGAACAGGGATGAAAGGTTAACAGAGAAATAGAATAGAAATGAGAAGTTACCACAGATGGAAGGTGTAGTTTTATTTTATATTTACCTTATTTTACCAGTTAAGTTGAAACAAACAATAGGACCGATGTGAGCAATAAGGGTTAACTGCCTTAATCAGGGACTGAATGGCTGAAGGATGAGGATGGAGATGGAGGGTGGAGTTAGAATGAGAGGTTAGCAGAGATGGAGGGTGGAGAGGTTAGCAGAGATGGAGGGTGGAGTTAGAATGAGAGGTTAGCAAAGA
>JACXGJ010011863.1:0-19009 GCA_016801105.1 Esox niger | reverse complement strand
GAGGGGGAGAACGGAGGTGATCTAAAGAAAAGGGCCTTAGAGGCATCTAGATACACAGTCGATATGTTTCCATCTATATTTCACCTCTCTGACTCACACACAAACACACACACAAACACACACTCACACACGCACACAAGCACACACGCACACACACACACACACACACACACACACACACACACACACACACACACACGGTCCTAAACACACACAGTCATGCACAAGCCAGAGGTATATCACCCACATCAGACCAAAAAAAACACCCTCATACAACGGCAGACTTCACCCTGACCAAGGCGGTTAATTTGTGTCGGGGAGGGGGTTGGGACAGGGTGGGGGGGTGTATTTGCATCGCATGGCAAATTTTCCTTGTGCTCCTCTGTAATCAGCTCTTATATCTCCCAGACACCTGCCGCGAAAAACCTTAATATGCAAAACCCCGCCCTGCACCCTACCCCCCTCCACTGCCCTAGCTCCTCAGTCAACAGAAGACTTATTCACCTGAGCCATCTCTCTTCCTGACCCTCTGTTTCTCTCCGTCTGCTTGCAAATTTGATGCGTTTATGCATGTAAATGGGAGAGTTCCCTAAGCAGGGCCAAGGCTTGTTTCCTGGTAGAGAAAAAGAATGTCCAGTTTGTCTTGTCTGGTCTTGGAGAGACCAGCTCCCTCCAAAGATTTTCTCTTGGTTTCAGGTCTTACGGAGCCACACCTTAGTTGCCCTGGCTGTGTGTTTCGGGTCGTTGTCATGCTGGAAGACCCAGCCACGATCCATCGTCAATGCTCTTACTGAGGGAAGGAGGTTGTTGGCCAAGATCTCGCGATACATGGTCCCATCCATTCTCCCCTCAATACAGTGCAGTCGTCCTGTCCCCTTTGCAGAAAAGCATCCCCAAAGAATGATGTTTCCACCTCCATGCTTCACAGTTGGGATGGTGTTCTTGTGGTTGTACTCATCCTTCTTGTTCCTCCAAACACGGCGAGTGGAGTTCAGACCAAAAAGCTCTATTTATGTCTCATCAGACCACATGAACTTCTCCCATTCCTCCTCTGGATCATCCAGATGGTCATTGGCAAACTTCAGACAGGCCTGGACAAGTGCTGGCTTGAGCAGGGGGACCTTGCGTGCGCTGCAGGATTTTAATCCATGACAGCGTAGTGTATTACTAATGGTTTTCTTTGACACTGTGGTCCCAGCTCTCTTCAGGTCATTGACCAGGTCCTGCCATGTATTTCTGGGCTGATCCCTCACCTTCCTTATCATCAGTGATGCCCCACAAGGTGAGATCTTGCATGGAGCCCCAGACCGAGGGAGATTGACCGTCATCTTGATCTTCTTCCATTTTCTAATAATTGCGCCAACAGTTGTTGCCTTCTCACCAAGCTTTTGGCTATTGTCCAGTAGCCCATCCCAGTCTTGTGCCGGTTTACATATTTATGATTTCCTTACACAGCGCTCTGTTTGATTGAGTGTGTGGACAGTGTCTTTTATACAGTTAACGAGTTCAAACAGTTGCAGTTAATAGAGGTAATAAGTGGAGAACCTGAGGGCTTCTTAAAAAAACTAACAGGTTTGTGAGAGTTGGAATTCTTACTGGTTGGTAGGTGATCAAATACGTATGTCATGCAATAAAATGCAAATTCATTATTTAAAATAGCATTCAATGTGATTTTCTGGATTTTTGTTTTAGATTCTGTCTCTTACAGATGATGTACCTATGGTAGGAAAACCTGCAAAATCAGCAGTGTATCAAATACTTTTTCTCCCCACTGTATGTGTGTATGTAAGATAAGGGAGCATGAGGAGAGTGGAACAGACTCAACTGATATACAGTCCCCTCCAAAAGTACTGGAATGGTAAGGCAAATTCCTTTGTTTTTGTTGGTCACTGAAACCATTTGGGTTGAAGATCAAAAGATGAGTATGAGACAAGAGTTCAGAATTTCTGCTTTAATTTCCTGGTATTCACATCTAGATGTGTTAAACAACTCAGGTAATACCACACTCTGTTTGAACCCACCAATTTTTCAAGTGAGCAAAACTATTGGAAAATGTGACAAATGTTCCTTTTTACCCAGGAGTTGCCTTATAGGTTGATTGTTCAAACAATAAATAGCTCTGCATGACTAGTCTAAGACTAAACTTAGTTTCCGTCCTTGGTTTAAAACTATAAAGACTGCGTTTCTTGTTAAAGAGGATAAACCAACATAAAGACCAGAGAGGTGTATAAGGGAGAAAAGTAAGCCATTGTCAAGCTGAGAAAAGAGGGACAATTGACCAGAGTCATTGGACAAACATTGGGCATAGCAAGCACAACAATTTGGAATGTCCTGAAAAAGAAAGAATCTACTGGTGAACTGAGCAACAGACGTCGAACAGGTCTGCCAAGGAAAACAATAGTAGTTGATGACAGAAATATGGTGAGAGCTGTGAAGAAAACCCCCTAAACATCAGTAAGTCACATCACCAACAACCTCCACAGTTCAGGGGTAAAGGTACCACAATCCACTTTTCAAAGAAGACTCAGAGAGTTGAAATATAGAGGCCACACCACAAGATGCAAACCACTAATCAGCAGTAAGTTATCGGAAAGCCAGATTGAAATTTGCAAAATACAGAGATGAGCCGCAAAAGTTCTGGAACACAACCCTATGGTCTGATGAGACCAAGATTAATCTATATCAAAGTGATGGAAAGGCCAAAGTGTGGAGAAAGAAAGGAAATGCTTATGATCTGGAACATACAAGCATGGTGGAGGTAATGTCATGTCTTGGGCGTGCATGGCTGCTTCTGGAACAGGCTCATTAATATTTCTTGATGATGTAACTGATGATGGTAGCAGCAGAAAGAATTCCGAAGTGTACAAAAGCCTTTGTCCGCAAATTTACGGAGAAATGCATTGAAGGAAGTTTATCATGCAGCAGGACAATGACCCAAAGCACACTGCCAACAAAACAAAAGACTTCATCAGGTGAAATAGGTGGAAGGTTTTAGACTGCCCAAGTCAATCACCTGACCTTAACCGAATAGAGCATGCATGTCACCTCCTAAGAGGAGACTGAAGGGAGAAACCCCGAAACAAACAAGAACTGAAAGAAGCTGCAGTAAAAGCCTGGAATAGCCTCACACATGAAGAATGCAACAGTTTGGTGATGTCGATGGGTCGCAGGCTAGAGGCAGTTATTGCAAGCAAGAGTTATGCCACCAAATATGAAATGTTATTTACATTAAGATTATTTGTTCCTTTACTTTTGATCACCTAAAAATGCTGTGGTCTATTGGAAACAGTGATATGTTCTAAGTTATTTAACACATCTAGGTGTGAATACCAGGAAATTAAAGCTGAAATTCTGAACTCTTATCTCATACTCATCTTTTGATCTTGAACCCAAATGTCTTCAGTGACCAACAAAAACAAAGGAATTTGCCTTGCCGTTCCAATACTTTTGCAGGGGACTGTATGCACAACAGGCAGAGGGAAGGAGAGGCACTATAAATGAGAGCACTGCAGAATCCCCCTTCCCTTCCCGCAAGGGCACTCCTCTGTAAAGCCTTGTCTTTCTCACCTCCTGCTTATATCCTTCTCTCTTGCCCTTCTTCTCCCTCCCCGTCTTTAGCCAGACCCCTTCCATCCTCTATTTCACTCCCTCACCCCTTCCCTCCCTCCCCTTTCTCTTTTGTCTCGGCACTCTCTTCATTCTCTATCTCCTATCTATCCATCTCCCACTCTCCCCCTCTTTTTCTCTGGCTCCCCATTCCTCTAGCTAAAACAGTGGGAAGCTTAACCTTGATAACAGTGAGATCCCCCCCAAAGTGACACACACACACACACACACACATACTGGAGAAGTGCTTCGCCAGCACGGCGGGCCGGTCCAAGGGACGGCTGTACCCTTCGAGGTGAGCAGGACACTGGGAAATGCGGCTACAACAAAACTCACACACACCCGAACACACACGCCTCTCCGGGGGCCTTCTCTGGTGCAGCCTTTTTAAAGGCTTATTGTCAGCTGACATTGAGGCACTGTGCAGGACATGACGTTCTGGAAATGTTTCGTAAGCATTTACAATATGAACGCCATTATTGTACTTCTCTCAGGGCTCTTAAAACACAGGAGGATGGTGGTTAGAAAGGAGAAGTGTGAGCTGCAGTAAGTGAAGTGTAACAACAACCTAAAGTGGTCTATTGGGTTTTTTACATTTAACTGGAAGAAACATATGCACACTCTTATCGCACAAAACTGGGAACCAAAACACACCACTAGGACAGGGAAGTTACGGTTTAATTTATCACACACCCACCTATACAACGCTGAAATCCACTAAGAGGAACTCAAAGAGACAGAGGTATTTTTTGTTAGGGTAAGTATTCAAAATGTTACTACGTTTGGTTGTAGGACATTCTTGCCTAACATTTCTGGACCCTTAGCCAGCTGTGGCGGGCTGTAGTACAAAACTATTGACGTCCTACTTCAGCATCATCACCTCTGCTCAGACTGGTGATCAGCCCAGAATGTAGAAAGAAGGCATTTTTCTGTAAGCAGTCCTACCTCAAAGTCATTGGCCTTGTTGTAGTGCATGTTAAGAGCTCGGTAGAGCTCACAGTCGCGGCTGACACTCATCTCCTCCACCCCGGTGACGCCATCATTGATGGCCTGACGGGCAAACTTCTCCATCTGGATGTAGTAGAACTCCCGGAAGTTACTGAACCATTTGATGAGCTGGGATGTGATGCAGCGGTTAAACTACACGACAGAACAGACATCAGAGAGGGTTTAATATTAACAGTTAAAAGTCATGATATATTTACCCATAAGGGGTATATTGCCCACATACCATGGCAAGTAGCTATTCTTAGGCATGATCACAAATGGCCATGATACCATAAAGGCCTTAGATTATATTCAGGTTTTGAGGTATTTACAATTACACCATGCTGTTTAACTGTGACAGACAAAACAGATAAAGAGACAAAGTAATGAATATCATAATAATGCAAATAACATTATAAATAAATAAATATACTGTTTTGGGGGGAAGGAGCAGGGTAGCTTGTTTGTTTACTAGCTGATGTTGTAAGGGGATGAAGGCAGAGAAAAAGTGAATAACCCATAACAATAATGAACATATAAGATTGAATTATGTCCAAAATGACACCATTACAAAACATAGGATCACAATATTTTGCAGAACCACATGATTTAGATTTTTTTTATGAAGAGTGTGGAGTGAGGTATGCTGGGGCAGTTTCTTAGTAAGTGTGTGAAGGTAGGGCGACATTGGAGAGAGAGATAAACGACAAGAAAAAGCTGCAGAAGGGCAGAGAGTGAGAAGATAATGTAGACATGAAGTGAGACCGACAGAGAGAGAGAGCAAGTGTATGCGTGTGGGTCTGTTACTTTTCCCTCTGGGACAGGACCTCCCCCTTATCATAACCGCGGTCGGGCTGGGAGGAGAGAGTACCACAAACACATAATTGACCGGAAAAACGATTAAGTCATCATCTAAAGCGCCCTTGCCCGCAGGGGGCTCAAACATGTACTTAACCCCATTCACCAATTACCCTGCACTGCACCCCCACCTCCTAGCCTTGAAGAAAAGAAAAAGGGGGAAAAGAAAAAAAATAGAGAGAGAAAGGGATAGAGAGGGAGAAAAGACAAGCCCTAGCTATCTGATCTGTGGCTGCATGGATTCAATAGGAAGTAAACCTATTAAAGGCCTAGTGGAGTTGGAGCTGTCTTCCGTTTCGCTTCGCTACTGAAAACACACTGTCCAAACAGCCAGACAGGGAGATAAGGACCTCAGAGCCCAGCACAGTCCCCGGTCTGGACTATCACACATACATACACACACACATGCCCACTCTTTACCTCATCCCCTAAAACATTCCACCCCTCCCCCAAAAGCCTTCCACAACCCTTTTCCCACTATCCCTGCCTCACCCCCGCACCCCCAGCTCTTTTTGTGATTCAGGGAGAATAGAAGACAAAACGTTACTAAATGCTGAACGTTCACTCACTAGGGATGGAAAGCAGTTTTGACATGGAGATTAGGAGCTGGCGATTGTTACAAAACCCACATTAAAAGAGCTGGACCTACACGCACACACGAAAAAGGGGAGGCTCACGCATGGCCTCATCTTAGCTAGCCGTCAGGCTTGGACAGAAGAAAGAAGTGCGAAAGTAGAAGAGGTAGCAAGAAAGCGAGAGATGGCGAGGACAAAAGAGAATGGGGCTGCAGGGTGTGGGGGTAAGGCCAAGGAGGGGACATTTTTCTGGAATGGTCCGTGGATGACATAATGGGAGCAGGCCTGAAAGAGTAAAGTCCGCCTGACATTGTTTGGTGTTTGGGGCCAGGGGCGTGGGGCAAAGCAACAGGGGCATAAAATGCAGGGTGAGCAGAACAGTGGGCGAGTTAGGGTTTGGGGGGGTAGAGGGTGGAGAACAGCAGGGCTGGACAATGGACCAGTGGCAGTGCAGGAACGTGAGCTGTCAGCAAGCATGGGTCATGACATCAATGTGTCAAACAAACAAACCACTGACACTTACAAATACACATGCACGCATACACGCGCATGCGCACACACACAGGGCTATTCTTGTACACACTCGTAGTCTCCAAAATAGAGGCATGAACCAATGTCCACAATACTGATACCCATGCACAAACACACCTTTTATGTTCACAGATTCAAATCACTACTCAGACAAATCACTCTCTCCGTGTGTATGTTTGTGATTGAGGACTGCACACTAAGATTAAAGTCAGTGAAAGAGATGTCATCACTCACAGTGGAGCCCTTTAGTGTCACTCCAACCTCCTCAGATTGATAGATTTGTCACTTTGGACAGCGATGGCTTCATTATACAGATGAGGTTTTATAACTCCATATCTATCTGGCACTATGCATATTAATATATATGTTTATGGGGCATAATAATGTACAAGGATGAAATGGGTTTCTATCAGAACTTACAAACAGGTAGAGAGACAGGACGAGAGACAGCAAGAGAGTGCATGTCTACTAATTGTCTTTGTTGCTACAACAAACCAGGTCCAATTCTTGGTTCATTAGGTTGCTTGTTGGGAGGGACAAAGACCCCCTGATATCAGCTCAGGGCCAGAGTGTTCCATGTTCAGTCAGTGTTTTGTCAGAGGAACTATTTCAAAGCGACATATCACCAGGACTCCTTAATCTGAGCTTGCAGGGGTCAGCCAAGAGAGGCATGAGATGGTTGTGACCTGTTGATTTTTGTGTGTGTGTGTATTTGTCTGTGTCTATCTTTGTGTGTAGCTGTGATTGATTAAGAGGGGGAAGAGAGAGGGATGGCGGTTCTCACACTCATACTCAAGAGCCTGCAAAAGGTCAACCTTAAGCGATAACAGAAAAATGACACACGTGCCTCACCTATCATGCAAACTGCATATAATTATGCACTTAGCACATAAAGAAAATCCTCACATCCCAACTACAAAACTCCTTCAAATACAAGACATACACATTTTCTATAAGACAACAGTCTTTAATAAAAATTATTCATAATGTTATTTAATAAGATTTCAGAAAGCTGCTTAGCAAACAGATAATGATAAATCCCTGTTCTATTAAATCAATATCTGTTGCACTGGAAAGACAACAAGATTTCAGAGGAGAGGGACACGCTGACAAGGTGTCTCCAGCACATTGTGATGACAGAGACAGTACAGCTAAAGTCATCCAGCAGCTCTGACCTGGACGGACAGACAGACAGTGACACTGCCTCTGTGTCCATCTGTCTGTCTCCCTGCCTGGCTGCCAAACAATAGAGGGGAGGGAGAATCCATACACATGACCTCAGACCACCAAGCTATTTGAAAAACAACAAGAGGAGCAGAAAGAGAAGCGCTCCGTCACTCTCTGACTAAAGCCCCTCCACAGTCATCGGGGCTTTCAACCGCTTCCTGTTTTTCGCAAGGGGTGAATTGTGGGAGATTATCTCTCGCTGCCTATTGGCTGACTCTACACAAACTGGCCCTAGAAAGCATCTCTTTGTTACCGCGGCGACTCAAATCCAGCGCCTGGCTTTTCGTAGCACAGAGCAGGCATGCCACACCATCAGCGAAAAAAGAAAACAAAAAGAATGACATATAGACAGGAAAAACCTCCTGACCTCATCCACTCCACAGCACATGACTTACGCAAATACAGAGGCCACAATGCCAAACACACACAAAGGCAAGTAGAAAGTGAGTGAGAGAGAATTAAAAACTATTAAAAAGTTTTTCAAAAAAGCATCAGGTTAAGACCTCCTTAATACCTTGATGTTGCTTTTAGAGTTAATCAAAAAATACATCAAGAAAATTATAAAAATTGCTGTCTTGGACATCAAATGTAAGTCATATTAACAAATTTAACATCTGACATGCAGATACCAGACATAACGCTACAATTTTGAACTGTTTGTGGTTTGATTACACAGAGCAGCTGGCAATTGGCCATCACAGTGATGGTAAACTGAACAGTTTCAAAACAGCCAGTTGAATCCATAATGAAGTGGTAAGCAATAGGTTTGATCCTGAACTGCTGTTAGCAGCAATCACTTTATGCTACATCTGTCACAACATTTATATTTAAGATCAAGAGTCAGTTTTCTCTATTACCATAACCTGTTAATATGTGCCAAGATGGCGCTGCGTCTCACAACCACCGTGACATACTGCTTCCCACGTTCATTCAATATTTCTACAACCAGACCTAATCTGTCAAAACCTTAATAAATGTGAACGCTACTCTTCTTGTCTTGCATTACCTAGTCAAGCAGTTAATGGGTTCGTGGCAGGTGGGGTTCATTTCCATACGTTCATTTCCGTAGCAAAGCACTCCATGTCATCCACTGTTTTGCCAACACAGGGACATGACAATCTTAATCCCCTTAATTATATGACATTTCTTATTGTATGGGGACGCAATACGATTTTGATCCTTTTTTTATAGTAAGGTATCTCAAATTCTAATTCAAATACATCCTTTAAGAATGATCTGCCTAGTAGGCTAGTGATAATCAGTGAGTGAAATTGTGCTAACCTCAGTTTAACCACACGCTACCCTATCAGTTTTTGCCGCTAATGATATATGAGAGAAAATAAAAAGTAAAATGTGGCAAAAAGTCTATTGTTCAACCTTGGGGAGTAAAAGTGATCTGGGTCCCCTGAATTACAGCCCTCATCACTCACACATCAGCCCGCCTAAAACTCAACTAGGGTGTGTTATGAGAGTGATGCCATGTGACCAAGGGGTTAGGGTTGTTAATGGGTAATTACCATGGTGACAAAGAGTGCAGCACTGGATAAAAACGGAACCATTATCTCATGATCTGAACAATCTGGCCTGGATCTCTCGGAAGCACACAACAAAAATATTAATGACCCTCAGCTGTGTCAAAGACACCAGCAAAGATGTAGCCATGTTGCAATTTTGTCTGCTATGTAGCTAACGAGCTTTGATTAATTCCCTAAACATGTATTGTATTCCTTATTCTCTCTACCTTATCAAAACTCACTGTCCTTACAACAGCTCAGATAACCCCTTCTATGCACACTAATCATTGACCCTGTGCTAACTCCTCCCTCATCGCACCATCTCATTCCCACAGTATAATGTCTGATGCACATTCTTCTTTCAGAATATTACCTACTAGAACTTCCTCATCTCTCTTTCTCAAAAAGCCACGAAGTAGTGGTTTTAGACTAGGGGGGACTAGAAGGGACTTTTATTAGGTAAAGGTTAGGTAATAGGGCTCAGGTTAAGAAAAAATTATCCCAAGAGTGACCTGCACAAATTTGCATCACATAAAAACAAAAGTAAAGCAACAAAATTCTCAAGCATTCTCCTAAGCCTGCATGTAACACAGGTATGTCAGTTTACATTACTAACCTGGAACAACAACTCAGAAGAAGTGAGAAGAGTCAGTGTTTCCCTCAACTTCCTCTTTTAACTGCAGTTTAAGGTGAGAGCAGACAGACAGAAAAAAGCGCGGAGCCAAAACAAGGAAGAAAAGAAAAAGCGTAGTGATCTGTCCTTATGGTTGTTAGCGTAACTTCCGCTTGGAAGACAAAGAACAAACGCACAGATGGTGCTCAACACACCTGCACAGTTAGGCAACTATGGAGAAAGCTACAGGTAAACAGAGGAGTGCAAGTTTAAAGTGTGTTTTCATATGCTTCAATTGTCACTTGCCTTTAGGCACAGATCTAGCATCAGTTTACCCTCACCAAATCCATACCATAAACCACTAGGTAAATAAAAAGGTTTGAGATTTTAGAAAAGGCTAATCTGATTTTAGATCAAGTCTCAAAAGTATCATGTACTTCAAGGAGCAACAGGTGTCTATGGCTTATGCCATCATACTTCTTTTCACGACAAAGGTGGGAAGGTAAGGGTGTCAGGGTGTTGCTCACCTTAACATCGGAGAAGAACATCTTGAGCATATTGGAGCTGGGGTACCGGGCATAGAAGAACATGAGCTTGGCTTTCTTCAAGTGGTTGGGAGAGAGACCCTCTTGGATCTAAACATCAATGCCATCAAGGACAACAACAGATTTTTACTTGATTTTTTTTTTTTAAAGGATCCACAATTAAAATCTTATAATATTATACATCTGCTATTTCCTTTGGTTTTGATATGTAACAACTGCGTACTAAATTAGTCTTTATTATTATGCAATCATTTCCTACTAGTTTTTCTTGAAGACTACCATATAGGTCAGATGAATATTCTGCATTATAAATATAAACATTATTTGGGAAGCAATAGCAATGGACAAGGTTAGAGCTGATCTTGAATCAGTTGTGAGTTGGTAGGTAGCAGTGAGTGAACCAAGGCCAAGCCATTTGCTTGCGATTAGCATCCACTCCGTATCAGGTGTGAGTGCGTCATGGTAAATAAAGCATTGGCCAGCACCACAGCCGGCGCCTTTACATAAGGAGCTAATTTCACAGTCAAAGTACGCAAACGCCTTTTCCTCTTCCACCCATCATACGCCCAACCTCCATCCAAAAAAAGGAAGGGAAAAACAGAGAAATTTGCATATCACAGACAAAGAAAGCGGTTAACACTGGTTATGAGAAAGGAAACTAATGGCTTGGTGAAAAAATATGTCAACCAAAGACAGGATCTACTAACATGGCTTCATATCAAAACAAAACTGTAGAGATCCCTAAACACATTTTCTATTTACAACAGAACTGTAAACCCAATATATTCAAAACACACACATCATAGATTTCTGAGACCTCGCTTTTTCTAGGGAAGTCATGTGGAAGAAGGGGCGGTCGTGGTTTTTTGTGGGGGGGCATCTTTAACGATAGAGCTGTTCCAACCTCAATTTCACCCCCCCCACCTCCCCCTGGTCCTCCCCTTGCCTCCAGCCCCCCTAATGCTGCCAAACCTTCGGAGGAGGAGTAGGAAGAGAAAAGAGGAGGAGAAAGAGGGCTTCCAAGGCAGTGAACACAGCCAGCGATGGGTGCCCCATCCCTGGAACACATCTGCGTTGAGGACTGGCCCAAACCATTTCCACGGCAAATTAATGGCCGTATAATTCATCTGATATCAATCTGGGGCTAAGATATTGAAAAGTGATGAGGGGATGGCAGGCTGGATTTAAAACCTGGGCCGAAAGTATCTCCTCTCTTCTTAGACCAGAGGCATTCTGTAGTGACTATTATCTACTGAACCGTAAAATCTGCATGTCATAATACTGATTCATTCTGGAATGCACTTTATATAGTTACGGTTGAAACTTTTACTAAATAATGGGATGTCATGACAATCATTCAAGAATCTGGTGCTTGGTGCAGAAGGCCAGACAAATAAGACATTAGCTGGGAGATGCCCTTGACTTCAGGGTTACCAAGGGCTCCCCTTTAAAGCCAGGGACCAGTGAACCATGCTGGATCATGAAACAGGTCCTCCAGGCCGTGTATTGTCTGCTGGCTCAGTGAGAATTGAGAGAGTGGGGGCTGTATGGTGGGCCTCTATAGGCAGGGAGGGAGAGAGAGAAGAGAGGGAGGGAAGAGGGCCTATGGGGAGAACCCTGGCAGGCTAGCCCTACTCTGACTGGCTTGGCCAAAAGAGCAGCACTCCACTCTCCACACCATACCATCTGCTCCAAGAGCGAGGGATACAATGGCCCCTCTGAGATAGAGAGGTCGGAAAAGAGTGAGAAGGGAGCAAGAAGAGAGACTGGAGAAAGAGGCATGGCAGAGTAAGATTGGGAGAGGGCTGTTCTTTTCAAGTCAGGCAAGGTGGTGCCCTGCTGTAAACACACAATCAGACCCACAAGAATGGGCTCACCCAGCAAAGCAACTCTGGTCTCATTTCTAAATGAAAACATATTCACATCTATGGAAATGATATCCTTCCTCCATTTACAATAATTAAATAAAATATCTGTAAGCTGCTCAAATCTACATTGATAGAATCCCCTAATTTTTCACCACGATCAAGCAACAGTGAATTTTGATGAATTAATTTCACTCACAGCTTGCAAATGTAATAGTAATTGGACTTGGGGTGACACACAGCTATTATTTAGCTATGATGGTGCCCTTGTACCAGCTGGCCTAGTGTTATCTGAGTACATCTGACAAGATATCATCATTCTCTACAACACTTCCCTAAAACCCCAAAGTCATGAGAGAAAATAGCTGTTCTACTTCCTCATTTCAGGTGTAAGGACAAGATACTCAGAGTTGGCGAACAAATGAGGAAATTAATGGAAGCCATCTGCAACGCAAACCTCAGAAACGATGATGAACATTAACACACCCAACAAAATGTCTGAAAATCTGTGACATCTTTAGTTGTCACAGTAATTCAATTAGCTACTTTATACATTTTATATATTATAGTTAATAACAATATTGTTATTTAAAAAATAAATAAAACTGCAGTGACAACTTAACATCCATCCAGTGTATTTCAAAGTGAAAACACCTGCAGCAGATACAAAAATAAAATTAATTGAAACACATGGCTATGTTGTTCAAACTACTCTTCTTATTAAAAGGTGTACATCTGGTACTGTCCAAAAAAGTTTAAATGCCACAATACAGAAAACAGCATCTGATAGATGTGATTTTTTTACACTCTCCCTTTCTCCATCTAATTCATTATTTTTCCTCTGCTCATTGGTGTGACGGTGTAGCAGAAGATTATGGATCTCTAGAAAGCATAGGTTACCCATAGGTTAGAAGACAAGACAAATGCAACAAACACCTGTTAACGTTGGTGTCAAAGACAAGGCAGGGAGGTGGGGGACGAAAGAAAGAAAACATTTCTTTTTTCTAAGCAGTTGGGTGTCAAGCAACTGCTAAAGGCCCCCCAGGCTGTTGACAGATCTTTGTGAAAATTGAAAAACATTGTTTCATTGTTTCTTTTTACAATGGGGGGATGATAAGACAGGCAAAAACACAGGTGGTCGTAAATACACATCTTTTCTGAGTCCTCCGGCAAACCAAATCTTTCACACACACACATGCACATGCACCAGCACGCGCACACGCACACGCACACGCACATGCACACACACACACACACACACACACACACACACAGAGCCCTGGGGTGATTATAACTCAAACACATATCAATAGTAGCATCCAGAAGCCATACATTAGCATCCATGTTAGATTTTTCTATGTATACACAAACAAATTATGAACATGCTCGTTAGTCTCACTAGAGCACCCCTATCAGACTGGCAATACTGCCTGTGAAACCATATACAGTGGTTTAAAGACAGGTATGAATGGTAGAGAGCAGTGATAAAGGGGGGTAGCTGAACGGATCAGTTGAGAGTATTAGGCCCCAGTCCCAGTGGGATGAATGCGATCCTCCCAGAAGGACTGTAGCTCTTCATCTGCAGGCCTCGACTGGGGCACACAGGGGTTAAACTACAGGATTTCTATAATTCAGGTTTCTATAGCTATTAGGCTAATTTGGTTATGTTTCAAATTGGAATCTTAGTTAGATATGTTGTGGATACATTTTCATACAATAATATATAGGTGACTATAACGCTATCAGTCCAACATTTAATAAAAATAAAGGTGTTCCTCACCATGAAAAGTAATAAAAAATGAGGGACAGTATTTGTGGTTATTAAGCAGTAACACCAATATCCAACAATATGGAATATCCAACCATATGTAATAATTAAAATATTCTATAGCATTTCAAATATACCCTCTTATTCACATCCCTCCCTTTCTCTCTGTTAAAGGATACAGTGCTGCCCGAGTATGGTGAGACGTCGTTCATGTCGCTCATGTCTCCACATTCTGACTTGATAAGGGAGAGGGAGAGACCCTCTGCTGCGCTCCCTGGGTGAGTCGGAGAGAGCGACCTGTGGTGGTGCCCCATGTGATGGCCTGAGGACATCTTGGTCCGCAGGCTGGTGGTCTCCCTTGACAGGTCCATTGAGTCCGGGGAGGAACGATCTTTCCCTGGGTAACCTCCAGTGGGTGGGCCCAGGGGGCTCTGGAAGGGGTAGCCCATGAGTGGCAGTGGGAAGGGGTGGCGAAAAGAAGGCGGGCTGAAACCCATAGAGGCGGATAAGGAGGAGGGGTGCAGGGATGGGTGGTGGTGGCCCCCGTGGGCACCCACGGCTGAGGACTGGTGATGGTGTTCTGTTGGGGTCTTCCTTACCACTAGGGGCAGTGCCTCCGTCTGGTCATTGGCACCTGGCACAGGCATGCCGCCAAATGAGTCCAGGGGGTTAGGAATTATGACGTCGCCAAAGCACTGCAGGCGCTGGTTTGTTGTGTGAAAGTTGGGACCCTCACCGTTAACGCCAAATCTCTCCGGTGGCATAGGGAGGGGTGGAAAGACCTGGGGGGGAGCAGGGCGTGGGGGCTTGGCGAATACCTTGACCACTGTGTCCACGACCTGGTTCATAGCTGAGTTGAGCTCCTGTTTCAAAGTCTCAGCCAACTGCTTCCCCTCTGCATGGTGCATGGAGGATGAAGGGCCCTGACCAGGACCTTTCCCCCGGATCAGCCCCTCTCTCCTGGGCTTGTCGCCGTCTGTCAGCAGGGCCTGCTCCTGGAGCAGTGCCCTTGCCCGGTCCAGGAAGTGTCCTGGATCTAGTTCTGACATCTCATTGTCAGAACGGTCTGCCCGGTCGTCTCCCCCAGCATCAGACCTACCAGCGCTGTCCTCGGACATGTTGCCCAGGTCATGGTTAAGGTCATGCTCCGAGTCGTCAGTGGAGTCGTAGATCTGGAAAAACTTCTCCTGCAGCTGGCGTAGCTGCTTTTGCATGTCTTCCAGTTGCAGCTTCAGTTGCCTTCGCTCCTCCTGCTTCTGCTCTTTGCGCTGACACACCAGCTGTGTAAAGCTCTGCTGCTGCTGTTGAGGCAGGCGCTGCTTCCTCTTATTCTCCCGGCTGCAAACCTCACCTCTTGGGCTAGGTGGCTGTGGGGGGCAGTCCATCTCCCTGTCCCCAGTTAATCTCTCCCCGAGGTGACGTGGGGGCATCACCACACTTGGCGAGTGGCTCATTCCCCGGATGATGTTCTCCACACGGGCACGCTTGGCCCGCAGGTGCTCGTCGTTGAGGCGCTCCAGGTCGAAGGCACCCAAAGCTGTGGGGCGGCCAAAAGGGGACAGGCACTCTTGTGGGCTGTCCTGAGATGAGTTACTGCAAGCATCCTCCTGGGGAGGTTCAGAACCACCGCTGGAGAGGCCCGACCCAGGGAACCCACCGTCCCCTCTCTCACTTCTATCTCCCCTCTCCCCTCTATCCCCCCTCTCTCCTCCATTCTTGGCCATGTTGCTCTTAAGGAGCTGGGAGATGATAGTGGCGCCAGGGAAGGGCATCATGGCATCTTCATATGAGTTGGCTCTCTTCAGGAGCTTCCTGAGCACGTTGGACTTGGATTCGTTGTCGGTTGCCGTTACCCCGGCAGGGCCGAGCGGCTGCACCAAGGAGCAGTCCATTGAGTCTGCGTCAGAGCCGTGATGGTGGGAGTTGAGAGAGTTCATGGCACCGAAGATGGCTGCTTTGGCACGGGCAATGTCGGCACTAGTTGTGGTTGCTGCTGTGTTGCCGGCGGTGCTGCCAACGGTCCTCTTCACGCCGATGTCCACACGTCTTCTCTTGGTCTGTCTGCTCAGGAGGGAGTCGCTGTCATGGTCCGGCATCACGGGCTGCTGCTATTGGGCCATATCCCGCAAAGCCACTCCTCTAGGACCGCTGCTGAAGAATATCTGTAGAAAGCATCGATATAAAGGAAGCATTTCTAAATTAATCAAAAGGATAATTTCCCCCTAAAATTTCCCCACTCTGAATGATAGCAAAACATCATATTAAATATTCTATTTTTAAAACACTTATTTAAATTATATTACAATTACAAAACAATAGCACTGCTCTCAAGACTAATGTCAATTAACTGTATACAAAGCATAATCAATTTAGTTTTATCTCAAGGTTGTACTCGTTTGACCATGAAAATACATTATTCCATTTAGGATAAAATTAGGCAGGGGATCAAAAGACAGGAGTGTTGCGGTCAGAATAAGGCCTAGACCTTGCATTCCAGGGCAAAGTCCTGTAGTTTGCACAAAATGCCACCCTACTGCCGACATTGTGCACTACTTTTCATCCAGAACCATGGAGCTCTTGGAAAAAGTTGTGCAATATACAGGCAATAGGGTACCATTCTGATGCACCTGACATTTTCTTGTCTGTTCCCAGTTACATGCCACTTGCCTGTGCAACACTGAACCAGTTCCCACACAACACAATGCTGCATAACATTATGATAATTACTTAAGTACTTGTCCTCATTTCCATGTTTGTGCGCTTCAAGCTGATGCCGAAAACCATTAACTCATAGACTAAAGAGAATAGCTGAAGTTGGATTAAGAAAACCACAAAGACTCTGTGAACACTGTGGAACTGTTGCTGTCTTAATTACAAGTCATCAGTAGGTCATTTACATTTGATGCAACATTTTGGTATATAAATAACAGACTTATATCCAACACAGTAATTTAAGAGCTTGAGGTAAAACCATATATCACCCACACCTCAACAATTAAAATAATGTGATTATAAATAATGGACACAAACAATAAAGACTAATTCCAGACTTCTTATACATATTGCACCCTGATCAAATGCACATGGACTAGCTATCAACTGTTATGAAGTAGACATTACTCCAGTCAATCGAATAAGAATATACAAATCTGGAAATGAAACAATAAAAAAAATGACATAAATGCAGATAAATAGGCCTATTGATTTTGTGCCAGCAGGGACTCCCTTCTATGGGTTTTTGCTTGTCTTTTCATCTGGCAAGGCTGGTTAATTCTGCTCTAATGAACGGTTCACAAAGGTCAACTTTGCCAAGGAGCAACTTAAGGCACTCTGACAAAACCCTAATGCTTTTATGAAAGGAAACATGTTGCCTCCAACCAGACCGCAGTACGGCTATGCAAGCATCGGCTGAAGGCTAAACATGTCTTTGTCAGTGGTACGGTACGTTTATTCAGTATATTTCAGAATGAATTAACACTGAGTGTCAAAAAATGTCAATAAAAAACCCTGCCATATTCTACATTTTCCAATGTTTTCAGATTTCCTGGTGTAGACACAAATTGCACCTGGCTGAAACTAGATGGAGCACATTTTTTTTTAAATCTCTTAAACAATAGTTAATAAATTACTATCATATTAAAGTACTATCATATAAAAAATGCAAATAGGCTATATATATATGTATATATATATATATATATATATATATATATATATATATATATATATATATATATATATATATATATATATATACATTAATTAAATGTTCATCAACAGCCCATGTTATCGCTGATAGGATGTAAATCACAATAGGATATGATGCCATCGTTTTGTTGTAATATAAACACACACACTGTATATATTAAAAAGCAATACACAATAAAAAACACAATAAGTCTGAAAAAAGTTGGCAGAGTCAGACGTTTTTTATCCAAAAAAGTATGTAAACGGGAAAGGAATATTATATTACAAAGGGTTAACAAATGCTGGAATTTTAAAACTGTCTGTCTGACTGTGACAAATGACTCTGCCCCAACTCTCAGCAGTTTTAACAAGGGTGATACATCTCTAAGAAAACCTTGACTTGAGCACCACAAGAACATAACAATGGGCTATGTCGTTATCGCTCAAAATAGAGCCGCCAGCACCTGTCTTTTCCGACGGCGCACCTGTCTCCTATTGCCCATGCGCAGTATATCATTGGAAAGACATTTCAACAATTTCAAGGAAATATGAGCGTAGTTGAACAATGAACTACGCTTGTCTCTCAAGCCCTTTTAATTCCCAGTCGCTCCTTTCCCCAGGATGTTTAAAACTTCAGAGAAAAATTGAGAGAAAGAAAAAACGTGGCACTGCAATGGTCAACACAGGAAAAAAATGTGTTTTACCCTTAAGAAAACGAAGTAACACATTCTATGACATGAAAAAGAAAATATGACAACAAAGCACCAAAGAGTGTGGTGAATGGGGTTGTGCGCCTATGTGCCAAATATCCCAGTTGTGTCCTTATTGTGCACTTGGGACGTTTTTCCCCCGTCAACCTTTGTCCGTTCTTGACAGTACCATAAATCCTATAAGCAGCGAACGCGCCACAATAAATGACAGGCAACCACAGAAACAGTTAAGCTAGGGCACAATTAGCCTAACAAAATGTAGGCTACACTTAGTAGATCACACCTGATACATCGGAGATATTAATATGAATAAAGCCTTGCTTATTCGCATTGAAACGTCTCATTCGTATAGGCTTAGGTTACTAATTAGCCATGGATGATTAAGAATCAACACAAATAATAAAGTTTGGGACAAAGACCATATGCCAAATAAATAGACTTGAAGGTGTCGAATATAAAACGATATACACACACACACATACATATGTACATATACATATATATATATATATATATATATATA